>PVIW01002159.1:0-236511 GCA_004026585.1 Noctilio leporinus
GAGGGGGAGAGAGGGGGAGGTGGCGGGCTGTTCTCTCCCACGGCTCCTGGCACAAAAGGCCTCGACCTGACAGCTTCCTAGGCTCCTCAGCCCCCATGAGGCTGTGCCAGGAAAGCCTTCAAATTGAAAGCTGAACATGTTCTTTAAAAGGCGAGGAATAAATGTCTCAGTACACGGAACCTGCTTTGAAAGGAAGAGTATGGCAGGCCTCCCTGCTTTTACAAAGGTGAGGGGCTTGAAAGGACTCCGACCGCAGCCCTAAAAATGGTATTGGACAACCCGGGCCTGGCCCAAAATGTTCAGCTCCACTACGTGATGAGGATATAGAATCTTTCCAAGTTGTCCGCTTCACCCCTCCCGGCAGCCTGGCTTACTGTTGGATTAAGTCCTTAGAAAAGCTATTCGGTTCCATCTTTAAGGGTTAGGACCTGACTCCCTCCACCCACAATACAGCTGGAGGTGCCCACGTCGTCCGACCTCTGCCAGCCACTCCGCGTCCTGCAGGAACACACCCGCCCTCCTGGAAAGCACACGGAAGGCTGGCAAGCACCAGGCGGGCCGAGAACACGGGCTAATGTCTCCCTGCTGCCACTCGCAGGCCCTGGACTCACCTGACCTGCCTCCGCCCAACTTGCTGCTTCCAGGAAATGCAAGTCCCTCCCTTGGAAGCCTGAGAATTGCATGATGTTGCTGAGTTGTGCTGGGACCACGGGAGCCCCTCGCATAGACTGCTCACTTGTCGGGTGGGCTGGGGTCCCGCACCCACGGCCTCTGCCCTGAGCGGCCTCGCGGGCGGGCGGTTCCCTCACCTGCCGCCCTGGCCCTAAGCCAGCATCCCTGAATCCTGCCGGTCGGACCTTTCAGACGCCTGCCGCTAACTGTGCTAAGGCCCCCAACCTCCGAGGCACCTGTTGGCCCCTCGCGAGGTCACATCTTTTCTCCCTGCTGTCCCCTCCTCCTCCCTGTTGCTGGTCTCGTCTGCCCATTGGGCTTTGAGCGTTTTGCTGCTCTCCTCCGAGGGCAGCCAACACATTCACCACACGGCGGCTAACTTCACAACGCTGATACTTTCCTCCCTCCGAGCCATCAAGTTCTACAGCAGGGGAAACAGCTTTTATCCAAAATAACGTCGGTGCACTTCTCTTCGGGGACGGGGGATGAACCGCTTTTCCCGTTAAGACCGTGCGGAAACCGCTCCACACTGCTGCCTTTGAAGTGCGCTTTGTTTTGCCCGAGTGTAGGCGAGACGCAGCTACTGTATCGAGGATCTCCAGCGTCCTGCCGTCCTGTAGCTGGTTCCAAATGTACCTATCTCAGGGGCAAACCTCCTTCGGTCACAGCCTGAGTCCTTCCTCCTTCCTCACACTCTTCCTCCCTATTCCTTCCGGTCTCGGTCTCCCTCCTTCCCTGCCACTCCACCTCTCACGGAGCATGTTGTGAGCGGCTTCCCGGAGCCCTGTTCCCTTTCAAAATGTTCATGTATCTCCCCTTTGTCTGAAGCAAGGCAGTCATGCTATTGTCTAGAACCGTCAGACCCAGTGCAGACTCCTGAAATGACAGCAGCAGCACTACCTTCAGATTCAAACCAACAGGGTTCAAACTCTTGTCTCTCCTACGTATCAGCTCTGTGACAAGTCACAACTGCTGCGCGCCTCGCCTTCTTACGTGTAATAAAAGTGCATGTCGCACACAGTTATTATGAGGAGCAAAGCACCAGTGAGATCTCTACAGTCGAGCGACCATGTGCGAGGCAGGAAGTCTCAGTGGATGGTGTTTCCTCATCCCCATGACCAGCCAGCAGAAAGGCCTTCTCTGATTTTCCCAACTCACCAGCAAAGATCAGTATCTCTGGGTGCCTCTCCCTCGGGTTTGCCATGTTTGGTGACACTAATGTACGTGAACACTCTGTCCCCACTACTCCGAGATGGTTTGGGAGTAGCGCCCACTTAATACACGTCAGATGAACAAACCAGAGTTGCTACAGCCGCACTGCCCCGTACAGGCAGCCAAGGCTTTTCGAACTGCACAACGTGGAGGCCTTAAATGATCTTTACGGTTCGTTCTCTTTTGTTCTCCTGCGAGTCCCCTGAGCAGTCTTCTGAGTGACAAAAGCCCAATTAATATGCATCTTTCCTGCTTTGCTTCATTATCTCTGTCCAAACTGACCTGTTCCTTCTCTCGGCTCAGAACCAAGACAGGAGAGAGGAAGGCCCTAACCTGTCAAATTCAGGGATACGTTCTGTTCCTTAGCCTAGTTTCTCACGCATAGTAGGAGCTCAGGTTTGTGGAACGGACTGGAGTAACCCTGCCTCGTCATTAAAAGGGTTTTGCATAGCAGGAGGATGCATCATATAAAGAGGCTATGCATATTTTAAATGAGTATGAATTATAAATTTGATTGCTCTGATGCATTCCAGGGAACTTGACATGAGGATTGAAAAATCCAAATAGGATATTAAAGTTCTTAATATTCATCTAAACATCTATTATGAATCTTATTTCTCTCGGAAAATAAAGCTCAATGCCGGCCTAATTAGCGGGCCTTTATTGTGTGTGAAAACATCCTCAAGGATTTTATTTTTTCCAGTCAGTTCATAATTGTTTGCACTAATAGCTACTGCATATTTTATTCATTTCCAATGAACATAAAGTAAAAATGTCATCACTGTATTTTAAAAAAAATAATAGAAGAACATTGCTTACAATCTTTTGAGCACGATGCAAAGAATGAGAAAATGGGGAGGAAGGCAGACTCAGAAACAGGAAGGAGGATGTGATAATGTTGAGAAAGAAGGAACAAGGAAGCAAAAGAACAATAAAAAAGAAAAGGAACTGAGGGAAGGGTAAATATAAAGTAAAAAGTGCAGGTTACAAGCCAGGTCTCCAGCCAGATCCATAGCTGGAGGCAGGTGAAAAGCAACCATACGTGGATGTCTCTCTCCCTCTCTGTCTCTCTCCCTTTCCTCTCTCTAAAAATAATAAATAAAATCTTTAAAAATAAAAAGTAACAGTGAGACAAGAAGAAAGAATACAGGAAGGGAGGAGGGAAAATAAGGAGAGAAGAGAAAATTGGGGGGTATAACTTAAATGTATACGGCATATATTCCACACGTAGATGTGTATGTACATTTCTAGCATCGCGTAGTTATCATGTAATGCAAAACAACTCAGTACTCTCAAGACAGAGATTTTTACTAGCATTTGGCCCATTCCCCACCCAGGAATTCTTGTGCGGTTCCCGAACACTTAAAGGGAGATGTTGATTTTGCTTATAACAATTTCTTGTGATCTAGGACAAAGGTGGTGTTACATAAATAGACCTTTTAAGTTCAAGGTGACACTAGTGCATACTTCTCTGAATTTAACATGTGGTTTTAAGCTGAAGAATGTACTTTTAACTTGGTTCCTTACGTAGTGATCTGTCAAATGTTAAATTTTTCTATTTTATGTTGCGATAACTGATTTTTATTTCTAATTAAGTTAAACTTTAAACTAAGTATGAAACTCTTTCACCTGCAAGTAAATATTTACAGAACTTCATGGTGACCTACAATGCTGACTTTGTAATAAATAGGTTTGCATAGTGTACGTGCAAAATTTATTTTACACATTTATACACAGTTCTCTCCTTTGTCAATTTAAAATTCTTGGAGAGCAACATTAATTCCAATTCATGGTATAGCTCTCATTTTTTGCATGTTGCCCACCAGTGTATACATTCAACATGTGTTTGTTAGTAAATGAATGAATCAATGAGATATCATGACTTAGGCAAAGTTTGATGAATTCCGATGTGAACTAACCTTTTTCACATGTTTGACACACTTCCATCTGCTGTTTTCATTTAGCCTCCGGATCACTACCAAGCTGATCTTCTTTAAATATTAACTTCGTAATGGTACTTCTCTGTCCTAAGACAGGTCAATAGCTCATTCTTTCTACAGCTTAAAAGTTTAAAGGCTTTGAGTGTCCCACCATTCCAGCCTGGATTTAAATGTTATGCAGCACTAAATACGCACTGTTAAGAGAGCCTTCGCTTTTTGGCTTCAGTATGTATCGTTAAACTTGTTGCAGTTCTTTATAGACTTGATAGGAAGAAAGTGCTTTTGCAACATAGGTTTCATTGAGTTTTTAACCCACATCAACAAAATGCTTTCAGAAATGTATGCTGAATACACGTGGATGGGCTGCAGCTATGGACAGGCCGTTGGACCCAGTGGGACCTCTGTCCTCATGCCCACCACACCAGGCAGGACCGCAACCAAGTCGGGTGCCAGCTTAACCCAGGTGGACACAGAAGCTGCTGGGAGGGACACATGGCTGTGGCAGTCAGCACCAGGTATCCCCCTAAGGACTCCAGCTGCCACCTCCTCCACCTCTCAGGCAGGACTGGGTCCTGAGCAGGCGAGGGGCTTTGTAACCTAACTGCTAAGGAGGGACTGATGATGGCTGAGAAGGCTGGCGGCAATCCACTGACAGGTGCCCATTGTTCTAAAACAATGATGGAGCTATTTGTCATGTGCCAATAGCCCATTGGTAGAAAAACGGTACCTAGAAGTAACAAAAACATAAGCTATTTGGCACTGGCTCTCCAAGGGGCGGGTGACGGCAGGTGACAATTACAACAGTTAGAACAATGGCAAGTCCCTTGTTAGAGCTAGAGACAGCGACAGCAGCAGCACAGGTGCTGGAGGGGATGGGGACCTGGATAATAAACAGCCACACACAACTCCAGCGTGGAGTAGCCTTTAGCAAGGTGACGTACACCGTGCGCGTGTGGACTTTGGCAAGAGGAGTTTCCTGGTGATAAGACGTGGAATGAGGTGAGGTACATGGGTAAGAACAGAGCCTCCTAGCACATGTTCATGTCCCGCTGATTTCACAGGGAACGGAGGGGAGGAGAGGGTCTCCCGAGGCTTGTCCCTCCAGCTGGGAGAGGTTCCCAAAGTGGGACGATGCCCCAGGACCCCAGGCAATCAAGGCTGCGGCTGAATCACCTTTGCCAAGGGCTGTACAAGAACGGAGCGGTCCCCGGCGGGAGGGGACTCTAGAGGGACAGGATCTTCTAGAAATCTTCCGGGTGACAGATAACTTTAACAGATGTTCCATATACATTTGCAAATACATAACATGAACTATTCCTAACAGGAGTCAGAAGGGATTTGACAGATTGTCAAGTCCACTTCACCAATGACCGGGACTGACCGGGACTGACTTGAGATCGCAAAGCTGGCTCCTGGTGGAACAGGCCAGGACACGGGTCTCCGGATGGCTTTTCCAGTTTTGGTTTCCTACCAAACAGGAGGGTGTTGAAGGAGCCCGTGCTGCCCTCTGCTCCTCGAGCTCACCGTGTGGGTGGGGACCCACCGGTGCTCACGGGCAGCGGGTGGGGACCGTGCCCCACTTCCGTTTCCCTGGCGGTGCTCCCATGTGGCGGCATGGCCACAATGCAAGGACTGATCGGATGACGATGGGGCCCAACACCCTTGCATTTTTCTCTTAGACGACGGCCACATCAGAAAAGATTTAGAAAGAAATCCAATGTTTTCTTTGGTTGTAATAATAATCAACAAAACCTCTCGAAGTTCAGTAAGCACACGGCTAAACTAACATCATCCCACGGAATCCTCCAACAGCCTTGAGTAAACATGATCATTGTTGTCTCCACGTTATTAATAAAAAAAATCTCGGCAGCCAAGTACCAGGCTCAGGTGTCAGAGCGGAGGCACGGGAGGGCAGGAAATTTAACTCAGGCCACTTCATTAAAAAGCTGGAATTCCTTCTATCGCTCCTCCACAGACGAACGCCGTTAATTAAACCATGTCCACCACCTCCCGGATCCGATGCCACCCAAATGGAAATTATAATTATTGCATTTAACAATTAAAATGACTGCAACCTGAAATACATTTCGTGACACGCGGAAATGTACTTACATGTCTCCCCGAAGCGTGGGGACGGCTCCCAGGAGGCGTCTCCTCCCGGGTGGGTGAGGCAGCAGAGCCCACCTGCGGGACTTCCCACCCATCTTTGGAGCCAGCACGGCAAAACTGCAGGGTGGCATCTTTGATGGTTTCCCTGACACCCGCTAGGAAACAGCTGTTGGATTTTCCTCCCCCAACCCTGAGGTGCAGGGAGTTCTTCTGCACGGCTCCCCGCTGGCCATGGGCCCCTCTCTGTGGGCCTAAGTCACCGCTGACGCACGCTGCCACCTCACAGCAACTCTCTTTATACCTTAATTTTCAGAAAACTCTTGTTTTAAAAATAAACTCTTGCCAGGAACAGGACCGTAAAGGATAGCAATGACCTGATATTTTTTAAAATATAGAATAAAGTGATAAGCAGTGAGGGGAAGATGCTCTATTTCAGCAATATTTTTAGATTTTGAATAATGTGATGGGTGACATGACGTGATTTTAAATCCAAGAGGCCAGGATATAAATGATTACATGCTGGCCACGGACCTAAGTTCTGAGGCTATTTCTGAATTGCAGTTTAGAACTCACATCCAAAGCATTTGCGCATTACTGTATCTGCAATTTTGAACATGCGCTAAAAGCTTTAAAACTTGCCATGGCTCAGCTTAGAAGGAAACGCAGGGGAAAGAGACGCTAGAATTAAGGAAAGACAATACACCGGAATACCTTCATTACTTTGTAACATTTAGGCCAAAATAAAAGCTAATATAAAACCTCATTACTACTTCAAAATAAAGTACCTATTCCCCACAGAACCCTCTCTTGGTGTAGGGTAGAAGCGCCCACGGGAGCGGGAAACACGGTGCTTTGACCCAATAGCTACTTTATTTTCCTCTCCGGGCCTGTGAGTCACGTATGTAACAGGCTCCGTTTCCCTGTGTGCTCCAGCTGCTGAAGTTCACGGAGAGGAATCCGCCATCCACGTCTGCCAGGCCTGGAAGAGGTCATGGCAAGCTTTTCAGGCTGCTCTGCCTCTCCTGGCTACATCGTATTTTTCTGCCTCATTTTCTCTGCGGCCTGAAAGTGCCATTTACTTTCATTTTTTGTATATATTTGGTACTAGGGGAGGCATGTGGACTTCGGAAGCTAAATAACTGGGACCAGCTCTAAGTTTTAGTAGCTGTAGGTCCTGATTCATGAATTCATCTCTAGGATAAACTGTATGTTTGCCATTTATAAATTAAGGGTAAGACTGTCTTCCTTACACAGTGATCATCATGATTAGTGACGATCATTAGAGATATCTAATGTTTATCAGGTACCTGATAGACAATGCCTACTTTTATAACTCGATTTCTACATGTTTTATTTCAATAAAGCTTCTACAATCAAGTTATATTTTACAATTACATTTAATGAATGCAGTAGTGTTCTCCCCAAGACCAGTTTTTCAATCAGTAATGTCGTAGAACCAAGGAAAAACGCTACCAACTCACTGTACTCTAGCTTCATGCTCATTTTGAACTATGAGAAAACCAACAAGAGTGAAAAACAACCACTTGCACACAATACGTACTGCTCGCTTTCGTGACGGACGTGCTCTCTGCCCAAAGTTGTAACCTAGAGAGTCACTGCTGTGGGCCACAGCGGAGGCACCTGCGGCAGTGAGCCCGCGCTGGGCTCCTCCTGGGGCGCAGACCTGCCCCTCCTGGGGTACCGTGCAGGGAGTGCAGCTGCGGACACGTCCTGGACACACTGCGACAGCTGTGCGCTCTACAGGAGGGCCCCTCGAAGTTCCACCCAGCAAGCGGGGCCCCACAAAACCTCACTCAGCCCCTGGTTTGAATGGGAAAGCAGCCAGGTAGGAAGCATGCCAAGCAGGAAAGGGCCAGCAAAGGACCACTCTAACTTGTACTGCATGGCCACTCAACTTGCACAATAATTCCACGGACATTTGAAGACAGCGGAAGCTGGTTGGTGCGATTCCAGGTCGAGACAGTGCCCCATCTTTAAAAGAATACAGGACGGGTCAAGACAACGGGAAAATGACTGTCTCCTCAACACACCATCAGAACGATGGCAGATTACTAATGTCCAGAATGATGGACGGCAGCATGACCAGCCGTCCCTCAGAGAGTCAGGGCAACGGGCCCGAGCACGCGGCCACAGAGACCCAGAAAACGGGATGCATTATTCATGACACCGCCGTCCCTGCCTTGCAGCTACGGCTGCACCTCGACCTGCGTCTCCACCACAGAGCGCGAGTTCCGGCCAGGACGGGAAATGACCACAATTCAAGGTCCGCCGTGGCCGCGTTTAATCGTGAACGTACTCAGAGATCAGAGCCTGGTGGTGGCAGTCGACCGTTTTGCTCCCAAAATTACTTATGATTTTAAGACCACGGAGTTGGAATAGATACTTTTTTATTTTTCAGTGAGAGCTCAAGCTTTACTCCGTCCAGGGTGCCCTGGGGATGTGTGAATTTGTTCACCCGTTCCTGGAGGCGGCATGAAACGTTGGTTGAGTACCTGCTCTGTAACGCACACCGTCCCGTGGACCCACCCCTGCCACCGCGCTCAGCACGTCTCCTGAGGCGGGAGTCCTGTTTTGGACCAGAAATACACCTTGAAAATCCCGAAAGAGAATGATCCGCGGCAAGAACCTGAATCCCACCCTGAACTGTGTCCTCTGGGTGTGACAATCTAGGGGTGGTGGGTAGGAAGGGTCACGGAGTCCCAGGAGCCTTGTCACGTTCCTCCCCAAGCTGCTGTGAACCATCTCTCAGCTTCAGAATGACCCCAGTTGTTTGCTTCTCTTCTAAATAAAACTGAAGCATGACATGAGCAATTTGAACAAGTTGGCTCATTTCTCTGTATTGATAACAGGTAACATTTTATGAATAACGGCATCCAGCTGGCAAGCACTTACACTTTCGCAACATTATTCTCATTCTTGAGAATCAGCAGTGATGCTTCCCCTCTTGGGCATCTGTGCACATGGGTCGAGGCCGAGAGAACATTCTGGGACTTCGGTGGCAGCACCAGCAATCTGGGGCTTCGACGGCAGCACCGTCAGGGTGCGGGGTGGGGCTTCGGCCACTAAAATGTCCAGCAGAAGAGGGGAGCGTGAGGGCTCCTGGCAGGGAAGTGCGCCACCGAGGCAGGCGCCAGGGAACCCTAGGTGCAGGGCGAGCATGGAATGCCACCTCCCGAAGCTCCAGCTCTGTCTGCCTGTCTGATCTCCCCAATGCCCCCCTCCCCCATCTAGTTCATACAGAGTCAAGGCTGTTGAGCATAAAAACAAAACTGAAGAAACCTCTGATTTTGGCAAAATTATGTCTGAATAGTTATGACTGTCCTTTTCTGCACTACAAAGAGCTGCATGGCCCAGTTTTGTAGGAATGTGTATTGACAGTTATTGTAAAAATACTATTTCTATGGGCTGACTCAGACCACAGGCGACATCTGATGTGTTTTCTTCACCGGTTGAGGGGAAGGGGGTTACCCTAGACCCTGTCGGCACAAGGCCAGACTCCAAGCTACGTGCCTCTCAGGCAAGAGGACCGGCGTCCCTTATGGGGGTCGGAAAGCTGGGGGGAGGGAACCGGGTTGGCGCAGATGGCAGCTTGTTCAGCAGAAGGCCCTGCCTCTCTCAAGATCAGGACTGTGTCCTAAATCCCACGCCTGACCCTGTGTTATCATAATAGGAGGCCGCAGCTTTTCCGCACAATCCCTCATCCTTGGAATAAAACTGGCTCCCATGGCAACAGATGGTGCCTCCAGAGAAGCCAGTTCGGAGGAGGAACAACAGATGTATCGTGGCTTACGGGGCAGGACTGCCATTACCGGCATCCTCACCCTCTGAGGCTTTTGTTGGACGTGTGTCGCATTGAGGTACAAGCAACCCTGGAGTCGATGGCTGCTCCCTTCTGAGTCTCTATTCCCAAGTGGTTACAAACGTTCACTAGGAGAGCAGGCGTGGACGGAAGTAAAACCTAGGCACCGCAGTCCCCAGCAGTTGTTGGCTCTCCGAGAAATAAGCACTGTTTCCTTAGGTAGGGGCTATGCTTTTCTTCCCTTTTCTTTTCTTTTTTTTTTTTATTACTCCTTTGCTGCAAATAAAACCAGTTTCCAGCTCTTCAGACTAACAGCCGAGATATCGGCTCCGTCACCAAGTCCCCTGGCAAAAAGCTCTAAGGACTGCGCGAAGGAATTCTTCATAGAAGAAAGATATACAGAATTAAAATAGTTAAAACTAACGTCTCTAAGAGTTTTTTAAAAATGTAAATATAAAGCCCTGGCTGGTGGCTCAGTGGATAGGTACCAACCTGTGAACCCAAAGGTTGCTGGTTCGATTCCCAGCCAGGACACATGACCAGGTTGCAAGCCAGGTCTCCAGCCAGGTCTGTATCTGGAGGCAGGTGAAAGGCAACCACACATTGATGTTTCCCTCCCCCTCTGCCTCTCTCCCTTCCCCTTTCTCTGGAAATAAAAAGTAAAATCTTAAGAAACAACAACAACAACAACAACAAAAACGTAAACATATACAATTTTATATGATGAGACCACTGTCTTCAAGACAAGAAGACACAGAGTTTTCTGGGTGGTTGTCACGTGACACAGGGGCCTAGTAATTCAGGAGGAAGGGACAAGCTGATTGCATTTCCTGTCACGCATAGGCGCTGCCTCTCAGGGACGGTCCGGACCCACCAGATGGTGCACCTTGTCCAAAGCAGCCACTTACGTAGGAACACAAGCACCCCAACACCAGGACAGCGGCCGAGCAGCAAGGCGGCTCCTCGCTGACTAACAGGCGAGCAGGGCCACAGCGTGGAGTGGCCTCAGGGGAGGGTCACGTCCCGGCCGAAGGAGCAGGACTCGCCCAGCACTCGGGGTGGCGCAGGTGAGCAATTTCAAACATCTGGCTTGTTCATTTCTGTAATTTTCCATTTAATATTTTCCGACTACGGTTGGCGGCAGGTAACTGAAACCAAGGGAAGCGAACCCCTGGGGAACCGGACAAGGGGACAACTGCACCTCAAAGAAAGGCAAGAAGCTATTTGTGAAAGACGATATTTTATCATTTAATAGCATCCTGACTTGAGCGAACAGAAAGGCACTTACTAAATATTTGTTGATGAGTGAGAATTAGATTTATAGCGTATTCTTTCATGAAATCATTAACTAAGAACATAGACTTTAATTTGCAAACGGGAAGAAAACCTACCGCAGTACAATAATAAAAACACACTTGCCTTTCCAACAGGCTTCTAACACTAGGGAGTCCATTAAATATTTAATTTAATGACTATGCCTATTTCATGGGTCACTTTGATGACACTGACCATATCTTAAAAGGCTTTTACTGGATACGAGAAAGGACAAAATGTGTCCTTCTGCATAGGCACCGTAGACAGGACCCACGCTGTGCCGTCTAGCAGTATAGGAGGCACTGAGGGCTCTGCTTACATGATGCCCACTGTCCGAGTTGAATATACATTTGTAATGGACAGAGGCAACACACTAACCCCTTACACACCCATGTGTGATGCAAGGCTCTCACTTAGGCAAGGACACCCATGGGTGGACAGTTTCTCATGCCATGTAGTCAGAGCTCCGTAAACAGAGGGTGCCCTGGATATGCAGGCAGCTCCCAGCACACCTGACACCCCCGTGCTTATTAATAGACTTTATTCGAGTTGCAAAAGAAAGATGACCTTTCCTACTGGTCACCGCCTTCTGGCTGAAATAATGTGCTCCCAATTCGGGCTGGAGATCTTAGGCCAACATTGTGCCTCAGCCAACTTAAGAAGAAGAAGAAAAAAAACTCAACATTTTCCCCAAATATATACTAAAGACCATCTTAAAGGATAAATGGCATTTAAACCTTATTCCAATAAAAAGAAAAGAGGCAAATTTTTTCAGGAATAAGTTCCTTCTCTTCGTACAACAATGTTTATGAGTAACCTTTACTTCACCAAACCTATCCAACTTAATGGTTGGTGCCTAAAAAAATTAATGACATAGGTCAGGAAATGCATATCTTTACAGCTGAGAAGAATGAAGCTGATCTATGAAAACATGTGCATTGGTGACTGTAATTAGCCTTCATCGCAACACAAAAGACATCGCCCTTGTCAATGATTCTTTAATAAAGCATAAAACGTGCCCAGTTCCAGTTTGAATTGTTGTCATGTTCTCATTTAAAACCACCATCTGTCAGAGATTATCTTATTTTATGACAAGGGACCATCCGTTAACTCTCCATCCTGCTGCTGGGAATGTGCGCCACAGCACGTGGGGACACTGCGGTGCGAGCCAGCTTCTCAGCCCGTCTGAACAACACCAACTGACCCCGTCGACCTCAAGGCGGTGCTTTCGGGGCCCAAGAGTGTGATTTCCATGGGCTGCTCTTCGTTCCCACATTGCGAGGCCAAAGAGTTAATTTACACTTTCTTGGCAACAAGCAGATGCCACTCATTTTGTTTGATTTAAAACCAGCAATCTTTGCAGGGGCGATGCTTTAGCGCCCAGCCTTAAATGCTTTCAGGTGAGCATATACCTGCACGAACTTGGGCGGAAATAGACAGCGAAGGCTAGCGCACTGCTAAAGGAGAAATGTGCATTGTCCTTCTTCTGTTTTGTTTTGTTTTTTCTTGATTTATTTGTTAGAGAGAGGGTAAGGGAGAGAGAGGCAGAGAAGGAGGGAGACATCTATGTAAGGTTGCCTTTCACCTGCCTCCAGCTGGGGACCTGGCTGGAGACCTGGCTTGCAACCTGGTTATGTGCCCTGGCTGAGAATCGAACCAGTGACCTTTGGGTTCACAGGCCGGTGCCTTATCCACTGTGCAACCAGCCAGGGACTTGTCCTTTTGGATGAGAGTTCTTCTAGACAATGTCATCACAGCTTCTGTATTTGATGCTTTATTTCCCTGCTTTGGGGGAAAACACACTGGTCACTGTGTACAAAGGATAAAATACTCACACTGCCCTCTATTCTCCATAGATGTAATGAGAAAACCGAACATTCTGCTCAGTTACAGAAAAGACTACTAGCATTTCCAAGTTATATATGTGCACAAATAATCCTGAAATTCAGGAAGAAAGTAAAACCCCTCCTGTCACACGCTCGCCAGTAGAACTTCACATAGGCTGGGAAAATGCTTGGGCATGTAATTTAATAAGCCACAATAGTCTCTCTATTGGAAGTGAAATGGATAAGTGAGACTTCCACCTCAAACGGTGAACTGGATCATGATGACGACAAAAGTTGGGGAAGAAAAAAGTTCCAAGAAGCCAAATCATAACCGCCAGCTTGAACTGTCACCCTCAACCTGCAGAGTGACCCAGTGGCGGCCATCCCAGGCCAGGCTGAACTCCGAGGGGGAAATGCATGCAGTCCCACTAACCCTGAGGCAGAGAGCAGCAAACGCTCTCAATTCTGGGCAAACACTCCACATCCCGTGCATGATACAAAATTCAAAATAACAACCCATCTGAAATTTCTATGACGTCCTCTACTTAAAACAAATAGCTAACACCTTAGGCAGAATTCTGAACAGAAGTTCAGTTGAGTAAAACCAATGGTCATAAAGGTACTTTTGAAAATAGAGTTAATCATTTTCAAGATTTCTTTTTCCTGTAAATGGAAGGTGTTTACTGAGTGCTGCTATGTCAGGGTATATTAACGGTGACATTGGCGTTATCGACACGTTATTGATACACCTGCACACAGCTCATGCTTACCGCTCACCTGCCGCCCACACCTGAGGGACGGAGCTTAACGGGAGCCTTCCCCTGGGATGTCACACCACAGTCAGGAAACAGGAGGTCGTGGGCAGAAATTGCAGTGTCACCCAAGGTACCGATGGCTTTATTGTACTTCAGACTCGGCTGATTCTCTTCAGAGGGAGCAGCAAGCCTCCTACCTCATGCAAGATAAAGTCTGTCCCTGACCCCTGTCCCAGCAGCCTGGAACCTACACTCCTTTGGTGACTTGCAGGCAGCCCTAAAGTGGCCACGCAGGTGACACTGACAGCTCGGGACCCAGGTCCCAAGGCCTGCCAGCTTTCACAGTTGCTCCCTTGGCATTCACTGTGGGCTCTAAGGTACCGGTTTGGGGGCTGGAGGATGGGGGGCCATGGGGCGAGGGGGGCCCGGCCCGGCCCTCTGCCCAGCTGGGCCCAGCAGAACAGACCAGTGGGGCCTCGGGAACCTCCACAGACAGCAAAGTGTTGTTGCTTTAGGCCGCAGAGGAGACCGGGCAGAGAATGGACTTTCTACGGAACCCATGCATTCCCAACAAAACACAAGGTTCCATGAAAGACACAGGATATTCTGCAAACGTGGGTCCTCTTCTGTTTTGGACATTTGTCTCACAGAAACGGCCTGAGTGCATTCTATTTTTATTCATTTTCCTTTGTAAAATGGGGATGCTATAATGTTGGGAAAGTAAAACAGGGATTATTTTCTATGTTCTCCTATCATTCGGATATGACTTGTTACTTTCTTTATGGCTCTTTACTTTAGAGTTCTTCGGAAGACTAGGTTCATGTAATGTCACTTCTATTGGAAAAAGTAGGAACACTACAGAGGATGAGCTGTTGAGTTATAACCACTTAATGGGGAGGGGGGATCAATAGATAATTTAATCACATTTATAGGCAAAATGAAAGTTATCTACAATTATCGCATGGCATTATGTCCTTCTTTGCTTTAGTATAAGCTGCGATGAAAACAACTGTTCCCAGTTATTGGTTAAATTGCTATAATATATTTCACAAAGAGATAAGTTCCTCTATTGAGCTTATAGCTTCTTTATTAATGTTTATGCTCAGTGAGGACATAGGCAGTGGGTTCACCCGAAATAGGTCTACATGAGAGTTTCATGCACAGCATAAGTAAATGCCGGGTGTAGTGATCCATCCCAGCCACAGCTTCTCCGGCCGAGTCACTTCAAGTGGGAGGCCTGGTATCCCTGATCCCGCCTTTTAAATGTCAGAAGCGCCCAGCCAGCATTGAGACAGCCAAAGCACCACCCTGCACTTCCAAATGCCCCTCAGGGGGCAGCCACCCCCCAGGTAAGAAGGACAAGGTTCACGTTATGGTTGGGAGGGAAACATCTTTTACAAACCTGAAACCTCTACTTTGCTGGGAAACCACAATGCACTTCGGCAATGGCAGCCCCACAACGTCACAGCAAGTTTTACGCCTGGGGTGCATTTACAGTATGGCTGTGCTAAACATTTTGAAAGAGAGGAACCTGCATTTTGACCACACAGAAAGCTCCCAGGGAAACCATGCTCCGTCTGGCAACGGCCTCACGCCCTGCTCCCAAATCAACCGCCCTGGGTACGGTTCTTGCGGCTCCTTTAACGCTCCCTTTCTTTGGAGAAAAAGAATGTTTAACGGGTAGTGAATAGACTAAGCTAATTCATCCTAATCAGCATCCCGTAATTGTGGAAAAGAGGAAGATAAATACTTGGTAGGCTTGCCCAGAGCGATTCTAATCGCCGAGCTTTGTGCACTCAGCTCCACCAATATTTTATTAGATCTTTCTCTTTGTTGGGCTGTGAGGAGAGACAGGGCCCTGGGAATACAGCCTAAGCATCAGCAACGGAGAAAGAGAAAAAAGGACCTCTCAATTCCCCATGGCTCTGGAAGCACAACGCTCATCAAACTTGGGGTTTCAGAAAATGAGTTCAAAATGTTCTAAGTTAAACAAGGAGAGTCGATTCGTGCTTCTTCATCCCTGGCCTCGCAGATCTGCCCTTGACCAGTGAAGAAGCTAAGGCTCAGGTACGCTCCCCACCCCCGATGTCTAAAATTGTAGAAGAAAACAGTGATGACTAATGAGAGAAACATCAAGTTCAGTTCAAGTCAGGCTTCTTCAGGAAGTTACCAGCACTTGCTGGGTACCTTTAAGACCGGTCATGTAAAAATGTAGGGGAGAAAAAAGTTTTTGGGTTTGTACTTGTAATGTCCTATCCTCTCTAAAAATATCTTCCTGAAAAGGGGGCAGCTTGCTACATAGTCATCCTCATCCGTTCACTCACACAACAAATGTGTCTTCAGGTTATCTTACTATTTGTGCATCGTGTATGATGATGGATGGTACTAGAGTAATAAGTAAATATGCAATCAATGAGTGAATACTTAGTGAAAAATATTCACTAAACTGGTAACTGTAAGTCTTATGTGGATTCTCACAGAATATATAAAATATATTTAAAACTAGCACAGAATAAAAAATATGAGAGACCACAGCATGCATTACAGCAAATAATCAGAACAAGTATCCTACAGAAATGTGGCTTTTACCTCTATATTTACCTTTAACATAACAACTTAACTTTTGGACATAGTGAATAACTAAAATTTCCCATACACCCATCACTGTAGTTTTTTTTCTTTTCAATAATGAGCATATTATATAGATGCATATGTTTTCATGCTTAACTTTTATTTATTTAACATATCTATATGCAACATAAAGAGAGTATAAAATATGAAATTCATTCTCTGGGGAAGCTCATTATAAAAAATGACTGGTAGGATATCATGATGTTTCATTTTATTGTACCCTGGATATAAGAAAATGCTATTTCTTATTCTAATAACGTGATTTTTTTTCTGTGTTACTATCATTATTTTGAAGTGTTCCTAGAAATTTTTCCCTATAACAAGAAGAGTATTTTATTAAGAGATCCCTCCATTGAAAACACAACAGTGATGCCAACATCTTAAAATGCTTATTATACCGTAAGTTTAAAATTCACTTTCTCAAGCAGCCTTTTACTCTAAATGCCAGTTCGTTTTGGTGGATGTTGATGGAAGTGTGGAGGGTTAAGGATGTTTTGTTTATGTCAAATCACACAGCTAATTGAGGAAGGAAGGTATCACTCATTTTTCTTCATGTCTTTACCTCGAAGTGGTTACCTCGAAGTGGCTCCGGCCATGCAAACTGAGGATTCATGTTTTTTAAAACAAGTTGCATGCATTTGTCCATCCTGCACTACTGGTAAGCTGGCTGTATCCTCTTCATACACCATACACATCTATGTTTTATTGCATATATATATAAATATATATATATAAATAATATTTTATTTATTATTTTTAGAGAGAGGGGAAGGGAGAGAGGCAGAGAGGGAGAGAGACATCCATGTATGGTTGCCTTTCATTTGCCTCCAGCTGGGGACCTGGCTGGAGACCTGGTTTGCAACCTGGTTATGTGCCCTGGCTGGGAAGTGAACTAGCGACCTTTGGGTTCGCAGGCCTGGCCTATCCACTGTGCCACCAGCCAGGGCTTAGTGCTTATATATTTTTGGTGTAAGTAAACATCCTATTTATGGGGTGACTCACACAAATAAGCTTTCACCCCAATTCACTGGAACACTTTCTTACTGCCAATAGAAAAATGACCATCCATTAATACTTGAAAAATAGGTGTCGGGAAGACCCTGGAGGAATGCGAGGGAGCTGTTGAGGGGAAGGGTGCAGACAGGGAGGAAGGGGAGGCAGAACCGGAGAGGAGGGAGAACAAAAGTCCAGCGGCAGTGATGTGAATTATGTGCTCAGTTGCCACAAATGTAATAATTACACTAACTCCATGGGAACAGGGGCAATTTCACAGCTGTTCCCGTTACTGCTATCGCCTGTATCCTGATCACTGCGAAATTAATTTGCAGCACTACTGCAAGCGTCGGCCATCGGCTGTTCCCCTGGCAACAAGAGTTGGCTACCACGGAGCAGGAGCACGTGGCAGTAAACGGGCAGCAGCCGCTGATTCTACAGGGAAGGGCTCTGGCTCAACCAGGCAGCCCCGGGCTGACCAGAAGCGACCTCCCCATGCCCCCGCCCCTCACCTGGTGGCCACTGCGGCTCCGGCACACAGCCAGCCGTGACCAAATTACCAGGGCACACAGCCAGCAATGACCAAATTACCAGGGCGTCCTGAGCAGCAGAGCCTTCTCATCTTGAAAAGGGCAAGGGGGAAGTATAAAAATGGAATGCATTTATCGTGCTCCTTTTTCTCTTTCCTCCCCTGAAATGATGACGGCTGTTAGAAGCCGCACAGGCATAGATAGGCCCACAGGTGAGAGTCAAGCATGTGGCTGAAAGCGAGGCAACCCTTTGGTCTACGTAGAGAACTTTTTTTTTTTAATGTTGCTTAAGAAACTCACCAGAGAGGGCAGATCTGTGCCATGTGTGGTCTACTACCTTCAAAGTCACAGAAGCACACCTTGAACATTTGGCCCCAGACAGAATAGCTCCATTTCTACATTCTTGGCATGAAATGTTAGAGATCATGTTTCAGTCATGATGATGGAAGGGCAGGACTAGAGGACATCATGAGAGATCCTGAGCTAGGCCTGCGTATTGAAAGTGGGGCAAAGCTGGCTTCAGGTGGCACCGGCTGGAGGCCCCGGGCAGCCTCCCCAGCCTCCGCTCTCTGGTGCCCCTGATGCCAGCCAAGCTGATCGCCACCAGTCTGATGACGGGCTGGCTGGACCCACTCCTCAGGTTACCTAGCACTTACGTCTCTGTGCTAAACCACGCATCGCCAGACAAGGACAGGAAATGTGAATCCTTCGGAATTCGGGAAGTTTCAAACAAACCTGTCTTTGCTTTTGAATGATCAAACCTTCCCTAGAGATACAGCTACATCTTTAGATTTGTAATAAGCTTTTTTTGAGTGGTTAATTTTATTGATTGCTGTTGTATTATAATTGTTTCATTTTTTCCCCCATTGCTCTCCCTTGCCACCCCGCTGCCTCCTTTCCTGCAGTCAGTCCCCAGCTCCTTGTCCACGTCCATGGGTTCTTCACACTAGCTCCTCATCTGAACGATTTCCCCTTCTCCCCCTCCCCGCTAGTTACCGTCTTCTGTGCCTCTTTTTCCCCACCATGTCTCTTCTTCCTTTCTACTTGTTTTGTTCCTTAGTCTCCTGTATTAAGTGAGAACATAGGACATTTAACTTTTGCTGCCTGGCTTATTTCACTAAGCACGATGCTCTCCAGCTCCATCCATGCTATTGCAAAGGGTAGGAGTTCCTTCTTTCTTTCTGCTGCATGGACCTCCATTGTGTAAATGTACCACAGTTTTCTGATCCATTCATCCACTGAAGGGCACTTAGGTTCTTTCCAGCACTTGGCTATTGTAAATAGTGCTGCTATGAACATAGGTGTACATAGGTTCTTCTGAATTGGTGTTTCAGGGTTCTTCGGGTATAATCCTAGCAGTGGAATCACTGGGTCATAAGGCAGTTCTATTCCTAGTTTTTTGAGGAAACTCCATACTGTCTTCCATAGTGGCTGCACCAGCCTGCATTCCCACCAGCAGTGCACCAGGGCTCCCTTTTCCCCACATCCTCACCAGCACTTGTTTGTTGATTTGTTCATGATGGCCATTCTGATGGGTGTGAGGTGGTATCTCACTGTGTTTTTAATTTGCATCTCTCAGATGGCTAGTGATGCCTTTGGACCCTTTGTATGTCTTCCTTGGAAAAGTGTCTGTTCGGGTCCTTTGCCCATTTTTTAATTGGGTTGTTTGTCTCCCTGGTGTTGAGTCGTATTAGCTCTCTATATATTTTGGACACCACACCCTTATCTGAGGTGTCATTGGTGAATGTTTTCCCATATGGTTGGTTTCCTTTTCGTTTTGTTGATGTTTTCTTTAGTTGAGCAGAAACATTTCAGTTTTATATAGTCCCATTGTTTATTTGTGCCTTTATTTCCTTTGCCCTGGGAGAGATAGCAGTGAAAATATTGCTACATGGGATATCTGCAATTTTTTTTTTTGCCTATGTTTCCCTCTAGGGCTTTTATGGTGGCACTGCTTATGTAAGTCCTTTATCCATCTTGAGTTTACTCCAGTGTATGGTGTAAGTTGGTAGTCTAGTTTCATTTTTTTGCATGTACCTGTCCAGTTCTACTAACACCACTTGTTGAAGAGGCTATTTGCACTCCATTTTATGTTCCTTCCTCCTTTGTCAAATATTAGTTGCCCATAGAGTCCTGGGTTTATTTCTGGGATCTTTATTCTGTTCCATTTATCAGTTTGTCTGTTTTTGTGCCAGTACCAGACTATTTTGATTACTATGACTTTATAATATAGTTTGATATCTGGTATTGTGATTCCTCCTACTTTGTTCTTCTCTCTCCAGATTGCTGTAGCTATTTGGGGTTGTTTTTGACTCCACATAATTTTTTTAAGTATTTGTTCTAATTCTGTGAAATATGATGTTGGCATTTTAATAGGGATTGCATTAAATCTGTAGATGGCTTTGTATATAGATGGTTTTGGGTAGTACGGGCATTTTAATGATGTTAATTCTTCCCATCTATGAACATGGTACATGTTTCCATTTATTTGTATCTTCATTAATTTCTTTCTTCAGTTTTCTGTACTTTTCTGAATATAGATCTTTTATCTCCTTGGTTAAATTTATTCCTAGGTATTTTTATATATTTATTTTTTTGGTTGCTATAGTAAATGGGATTTATTTTCTAGTTTCTTTCTCTGGTGTTTCATTGTTGGTCTATAAAAATGCCTTTGATTTCTGGATATTGACTTTGTATTCAGCTATTTTGCAAAGCTCACTTATTAGGTTAAGTAGTTTTTTAGTGGACTCTATCAGGTTTTCTACGTACACTATCATGTCATCTGCAAATAATGGCAGTTTTACTTCCTCCTTTCCAATTTGGGTACCTTTGATTCTTTTTTCTTGTCTGATCACTGTGGCTAGAACTTCTAAGACTATGTTGAATAGAAGTGGAGAGAGTGGACACCCTTGCCTTGTTCCTGATCTTAAGGGAAAGGCTTTCAGTTTTTGTCCACTGAGGATGATGTTAGCTTCAGGTTTCCCATATATGACCTTCATTATGCTGAGGTATGCTCCCTCTATTCCCATCTTGCTGAGGGTTTTTATCATAAAAGGGTGCTGTACTTTATCAAATGCTTTTTTGGCATCTATTGATATGATTATATGGTTTCTGTCTTTTCAGTTTGTTTATGTGGTGTATTACATTTATTGATATGTGAATGTTGAACCATCCTTGCATCCCTGGGATAAAAATCACCTGGTCATGGTGTATGATATTTTCAATATATTGCTGGATCCGGTTTGCCAAAATTTTGTTGAGGATTTTCGCATCTAAGTTCATCAGAGATATTGGCCTGTAGTTTTCTTTCTATGTTGTAACTTGACCTGGTTTGGGGATTAGAATAATACTGGCCTCATAAAAATTCCCCTGTGTGGCCATCTGATCTGAGGCTCTTGTACACTGGGAGTTTTTTAATTACTTCTTAAATTTCACTAGTTGTTATTGGTTTGTTCAGGCTTTCTACTTCTTCGTGGTTCAGTTTTTGTAGGTTATATATTTTCAGAAATGTGTCCATTTCACCCAGGTTGTCAAATTTCTTGTCATGTAATTGTATGTAGTACTTTCTTACAATCCTTTGTATTTCTGTGGTATTGGCTATGACTTTGCCTCTGTCATTTCTGATTTTGTTTATTTGGGTCCTCTCTCTTTTTTTTCTTGATGAGTCTAGTCAATGGCATGTCAATTTTGTTTATCTTTTCAAAGAACTAGCTCCTAGATTTATTAATCCTTTGAATTGTGCTTTTAGTCTCTGCGTTTTTTAATTCTGCTCTGATCTTGATTATTTCCTTCTTTCTACTTGCTCTGGGCTTTATTTCTTGTTGCTCCTCTAGTTCTTTTCACTTTATGGTATGAGCTTCTTCTAACATTTTTAGGTAGGCCTGTGTTGCTATGAATTTCCCTCTGAGGACTGCTTTTGTTGTATCCCATAGGTTTGGGGCTGTTGTGTATTCATTGTCATTTGTTTCCAGAAACTTTTTGATTTCTTTTTTTTAAATTTAATGTTATTGTTGTTTTATTACTTCCATCCCCTTTTTACTACCCTCTGTCCCCTTCCCACCCACCCACTCCCTCCACAAGTCAATCCCACTTGTTGTCCATATCCATGGTTCTTCCATACTAGGTTCATGACTAAACTGCTCTCCTTCTTTGCCTCTTCCTTCCCACTGCCCCCTGCCCACTGAAGGTCTATTCACTGTATTCATGTATCTGGTTCTGTTTTGCTTGTTTGTACTGTTCATTATTATCCTGTAATGGGTGAGATCATATGGTATTTGTCTTTCACTGACTGGCTTATTTCACTAAGCATAATACTCTCCAGTTCCATCCATGTTGTTGCAAAGTGTAGGAGTTCCTCCTTTCTTTCTGCTATGTAGTATTCCATTGTGTAAATGTACCAAAATCTTTTGATTCAATCATCCACTTATGAGCACTTAGGCTGTTTCCAGCACTTGGCTACTATAAATAGTGCTGCTATGAACATAGGTGTGCATAGGTTCTTATGAATTGGTGTTTCAGGGTTCTTCGGGTATATTCCTAGTAGTGGAATTGCTGGGTCAAAAGGCAGTTCCATTTTTAGTTTTTTAAGGAAACTCCATACTGTTTTCCATAGTGGCTGCATTCCCACCAACAGTGCACCAGGGTTTCCTTTTCTCCACATCCTTGCCAGCACTTGTTGTTTGTTGATTCGTTGATGATTGCCATCTGATAGGTGTGAGGTGGTATCTTATTGTGGTTTTAATTTGCATCTCTCTGATGGCTAGTGTTGTTGAGCATTCTTTCATATGCCTCTGGGCCCTTTGTATATCTTCCTCAGTGAGTTGTCTGTTCAGGTCTTTTGCCCATTGTTTAATTGGGCTGTTTGTCTCCCTGGTGTTGAGTCTCATTAGTTCTTTATATATTTTGGAGATCAAACCCTTGTCTGAGGTATCATTGGCAAATATGTCTTCCCATATAGTTGGTTCCCTTTTAATTTTGCTGGTGTTTTCTTTAGCTGAACAGAAACATTTCAATTTGATATAGTCCCATTTGTTTATTTGAAAACTTTTTGATTTCTTCTTTGATCTCATTGTTTATCCATTCATTACTTAATAGCATGTTATTTAGTCTCCATGAATTAGAATGTTTGGGGTTTTTTTCCTTGAGTTTGGTTTCTAGTTTCAAGCTATTGTGATCTGAGAAGATGCTTGGAATTATTTCATTTTCTTGAATTTGTGGAGGCTTGTCTTCTGTCCCACCATGTGGTCTATCTTTGACAATGTTTCATGTGCATTTCAAAAGAATGTATATTTTGCTTCTCTGGGATAAAAATCAGTTAAGTCCGTTTCATTTAGAGTGTTGTTCAATGCCACAATATCTTTGGTGTGTTTTTGCTTGGAAGATCTATCCATTGTTGATAATGGGGTATTAAAATTCCCTACTATTAGTGTGTTGCTGTTGATATCCTTGAAGTCTTCCAAGATTTTTCTTATATATTTGGGTGCTCCTATGTTGGCTGCATATATGTGTACAAGGGTTATATCTTCTTCATGGATTGTTCCCTTAAGTATTATGAAATGTCCTTCTTTGTCTCTTTTTATGGGCCTCATTGTAAAATCTGTTTTGTCTTATATAAGTATTTCTGCCCCAGCCTTTTTTTCATATCTATTTGCTTTAAATATATTTTTCCATCCCTTCACTTTCAGTCTGTGTTGATCTTTTGTTCTAAGGTGGGTCTCTTGAAGATAGCCTATATGTGTGTCATGTTTTCTTATCCATTCAGCTATCTTATGTCTTTTGATTGGTGCATTTAATCCATTTACACTTAAGGTTATTATTGGCAGGTACTTCTTCATGGATATTTTCCCCCTTTGTTCCTGTGTTCCTCTCTGTCTGTCTATTTCTTCATCTTTTTAAAGCAGACCCTTTAGCATCACTTGCAATGCTGGTTTGGTGGAGGTGTATTCTTTTAGCATTCTTTTGTCTGGGAAACCCATTATTTCACCTTCTATTTTGAATGAGAGCCTTTCTGGGTAGAGTATTCTTGATTGCATTTTGTTTTTCATTACTTAGAGGTTTTTTTGTTTGTTTGTTTTTTACCATTCCCTTTTGGCTTCTATTGTTTCTGTAGAAAAATCATTTGATAACCTTATCTGAGACTCCTTATATGTTATTAGTGGTTTCTCTCTTGATGCTTTTAGGATTCTTTCCTTGTCTTTGAAATTTGCCATTTTAATTATGATGTGTCTTGGAGTGGGCCTGTTTGGATTCATTTTCATTGGGACCCTCTGTGCTTCCTGAACTTGAGTGATATTTTTGCCCATCAATTTAGGGAAGTTTTCTGTCATTACTTTTTCAAACAGTTTTCTCTCCCTTGCTTCTCTTCTCCTTCTGGTATCCCTATGATATGTATATTTTTGCATTTCATGTTGTCCTTCAGCTCTCTTAAAACCTTTTTATTGTTTTTCAGTATTTTTTTTTCATCTTGTTGCAATGTCTGGTTATTTTTTTCTATGTTGTCCTCCAACTTGCTGATCCAGTCCTCTGCTTCCTCTAACCTACTTAGGATTCTCTCTGTTGTGTTCTTCAGTTCTGAGATTGTAATCTTCATTTCCTCCTGGTTTTTACTGATGGTTTCTATGTCCTTTATAATGCTGGTATAATTTTCAGTAAGTTTCTTGAAGTTGCCCTGGAGTTCTTTATAGTTTTTGTTGAGTTTGTTGAGATCATTGAGCTTTCTTATAACCATTTCTTTGAGTTCCCAGTCTGCTAGTTTGCTTGTTTCTACTTCATTTAGCAGTCTTTCTGAAAATTCCTCCTTTCCTTTTGGTGATGGACTGTTTCTTTTTCTCCCCATTTTGGGTGTCTTTTTTTTTTTTTTTTTTTTTTTTTTTTTTTTTTTTTTTTTTTTTTTTTTTTTTTTTTTTTTTTTTTTTTTTTTTTTTTTTCTTTTCTTGTTTTTGTTTGTTAGGTTAATCTGCCATGACTCCCTGCCTTTGTGGAGTGCCCTTCTGCATTAGGGGATTTGTGGGGTTCAGTGGTGCAGTCTTCTAGATTTCCTCAACTTGTTCCTCTTGGGATGCCCTTTATGTCATTAATTTGGGCTGTCTGGTTGTATTTTGGCTTTGGTTTATGTGTTGCCCCTTGGTGAGCTTTTCACTGGCTTATTGGGAGACACTCCTTCTACCATGTCTCATACACTGTTATCGAGTGGCTTGCTAGGGATTAATAATTCAGGTAGTCCTTGATATAACTCAGGTGCTTGAGGTTAGCAGCAATCCATTTCCTGAGTCTTCCTCTTTTCCTTGATCAAGTGTCTGCAGTCTGCAGTCAGGCTGCGGGGCCTTGGAGTGGCAGGACCTATGGCTGTCACAGTCAGGGCTGGCTCTGAGTGCCACCCTGCCACAGGCTGAGCCTCTGGTAGCTAAGCTGGGTTTTAGCACTGCCAGTGTTTCGGGCCCTTCCTGGTTCTGCAATGGGCCCAGTGGCATGCTAATTCTGTAATAAGCTTTTGATTAGTAATATTTGCCTTATATATGCATGCAAGATTAGCGGCCACTAGAGCATCTTTTGTTTGGCGTATTACAGACCCCATCAGCCAAAGCAGCTGGCTTCAGGGGCTGTCAGATTCTGACAAGCTTAGAAAAAGTTAAGTCACAAACAAAAATGTATTGATCTTACCCACCAGCACCCGCCCCCCTTATTTTTTCCTGAGGCCTGGCACAAAGTTTTTCAGTATTTGTTGGATAAGTGAATAAATATTCCCAAGATTATAATTTGGCCAAACTCCCAGTCAGGACATAGTCTTAACACACCTTCAGAGGAGGGGGTCTGCTCTAACATGGACTTCTCCAATCATTCTCCTAATTTAGGAAACTTCATATTCTCTTTGAAATTGTCTTGGGAAAGGTCACTGACAATGTGAACTACAGATATAAAATGGGCAGCGATCGTAAGTCTCCTCTGGCTTCTTATAACTGGGAAAATAGAAGTCATCCTACTTTCCATCCCAACAGGTCCTATGCTGCCTTGGTCCACCAACCTCCATCCACATGGCTGCTTTCAGGGTCCTCAAACATGCCAACTTGTTCTCATATTTGGGGGCTTTGGGAACATTCCCACAGGGGTCCCTGCCCTCACCCACAGGGAGCAACATGGGGACACAGGGGGTTATACAAGAGCCAGTCAGTCCCATTACGTCAACTGACAATGCAAACCTGTGAGAAGAAGCTCTCATCCTGAAAGGAAAACCATCTGAAAGTCCATGGCAGTGATGTGCATAACACAAGTCAAGTTCAAACCATGCTATCTGTCATACCAGGAAATAGTGCCCCTACTCTGCAATTTGGGTCTTTATCCCAGTCTGACTCAGTTCTTGAGGGTGTCACCTCACCATGCTGTCCCATGGAGTCTTCACTGAGAACACTCTAATCCAGGGTCTTAAAAGCCCGTAACAAATGGCCAGGGTTTCAATGACTTTTCACAACTCCAGGGCTTCAGAAATGATACCTGAAATGTGTAATCTTCAGTAAGTGGGATTAAATCAGTCTTTTACACCTGCAGTGTTGAATTCTTCCCTTAGAGGACAGCAGGAAAAATACAAGGTCCCAGGCTATGACTAGAATCTTGTTGTTACCTAAAGTGCACTCCTTCTGAATTGACTTGCTCACACACCTATGCTTTCAAAGCCCCTCATTTTGTCACTCCCCACCCTGTAATCGGGACTGCTTTCATGCTTTTAAAGATCTTGGTAATGAGTAAAAGAAATAAACCACTGAAGGGTTCACACCCCCAATTTAATAACCTGTGCCCTCTTACCGTGGTACAAAACTTTAAAATTAGTATAGTACCTTACATTTAAATAATAATACTCATTTCTACAGCTCCCGTTACAACTCTCCTTATCAGCTACATGCCCAGCATTCTCAGATGTCCACACTTACCTTTGAACTTGCTTGTAACAACAAAACCATTTATTGATTCACCTATGCAACAAATGCTAAGTACTGGCCAAGCCCAGGACCAGCATGTGGGTGGGACATGCAGTGAGCACACACACATGGTTCCTGCCTGGGGTGGGTGGGGGCAGCTTATGTTTCATGGGGGAGGCGCATTCAAGATAAACAAGTGAGGGACGCACTTTGTTAGATGGTTATGGGTTCTCTGGAGGAAACATAAATTAGGAAGCACGAGGAAGAAATGTTGCTGTAGGAGTTGCATCACTTTTGGACAGTATCCCAGGCAGGCACCCTAGAAGGTAACATTTGCAAGAGGAGCTCAAGGCTGAGGGAGCCTGAAACGCGGACACCTCTGGACATGGGCGCCACCCAGGCCAAGGCCAGTTTTCACTCTCCTTGTTCTTCTCCCTGTGTTCTCCGAAACTTTCCAAAGCTCTGCCTCCTCTCTGTCATTGACCATTCAGCCACGTACACTAGCAACTCACTGCCAGGCAGGCTCCTAAAAATATCACTCCTTATTTACGTACTTTGCAGTAAGTGATAATACTATTTATTGTAGCAGCATCTTATCTTCGTGCAAACAGACCCACTTTGAAGGCCTTTCAGGAGTGTCCTGGCTGGTGGGCTCAGTGGATAAGGCACCAGCCTGCAAACCCAAAGGTCACTGGTTCGATTCCCAGCCAGGGCATATAACCAGGTTGCAAGCCAGGTCTCCAGCCAGGTCCGTGGCTGGAGGCAGGTGAAAGGCAACCATACATGGATGTCTCTCTCCCTTCTGCTCTCTCTAAAATAATGAATAAAATCTAAAAGAAGAAGAAGAAGAAGAAGAAGAAGAAGAAGTGAGCAGACTCCAAGAAATAGAGCAGAGACTGAAAGCTGTCAGCGGGTAGGGGGCTGCAGGGCTGGGCAAAAACAAAGACAGAGGACAGTGTGGTGATTACCAGAGGGAAGGGGGAGGGGTGGGGAGTCAGAAGAGGGCAAAGCAGGTAAATGGTGATGGGAGACCTGACTTCCTGCGGCGAACCCGCTACACAGTATACTGATGATGTGTTGTAGAGCTGTGTACTTGAAACACATATACCATATATTTAAAACCTATGTCATTACCCAATGTCACCCAATAAATCCAATAACAGAAACAAACAGGATACAAATAATAACAAAATTAATTAGGTTAAAATTCAACAACATGTCAACTGAGCCTTCGCTCTGTAAAGAGCGTGGCGCCGGGCCGCGAGTGCAGAATCCTGGGCAGGGCAGGCGTGGCGGGTGTCACCGGCCCCCCCAACACATGGCGGCAGAACAGGGGTCGAGCACTGGTGCTGGGTTACAGCGGGTCCGCGCTTGGCTCTTCCGGAATTCCTTGGGGCTTTGGAAAGTATTTAATGAGGAGAGCAGCTCTTTCTCCCGCCTGAATCGGACCGCCAGGGCGTCAGGGGGCGGGCGGAGGAGGCGCTGCCCGACTCCTTTCCGGGGCCCAGCCCGGTGCCGCCGTGCCCGCCGGTCGCCACCCGGCCCCAGTGAGACCCGAGGGAGGGTGGGGGAGGGAGCCCGAAGTCGGAGGCAAGTTCTCCTGCTCTAAAGCGGGCGTGCCAGCGTCCCTGGGGTATCCCAGGTACATCCCTCAGATGTTTGTTACCAAGACTTGGCGACATGTTTTCAAGTCTGAGATCCTGACTTTGTACGACTGACCTTTCCTACTTAACCTGCCCGCCTTGGCTGACCTTTCTGAAACGCAGACCTCTTGCCGTTTACATGTCTATGTAATTTCTACAAATCCATCTGATGAACGTGCTACAGCCCACAGTGGGGCTCTGAGATGATTTCAGGTTATTTTTCAAAGGTTCTGCTAGAGCCGACATCACTTTTTGGTCATGGTGGTGGTGGTTGAATTTGCTTCACCAGTGACATTCTTTCCCCAAACTAAACTGAGTGGCCTCACCAAGAAACAGTCAAGTGATAAACCAACCTCCGCACAAGCCTGACTCCGGAGAAAAAGCAGAATTTAAATGACTCCAAGTTGGGTTCCCGTCTGCCTTCAATCCGCAAACTCATTAATCTTTTCAAACACACACATTATTTTCTCAAACCAAAGGTATGAAATTATCCCAATAAAAGCAAATTAAGTATATTAAATGGTGTATAATTATCTCATTTATATGGCTCAGGTTATTAGCTTAGATACGATGTCTTTCCCACAACTTCCATTTGCAATTATGCTCCGAGCGGCGGCGGGTCCGCTGCACCAGCCGGAGGCCCGCCGCCACCCCTGCTGTGCCAAACCTGCTGAAACAGATAGAAAGAACACTTGATTGTGTTCTGTTCCCGTTTTACTGTTTTGTAATTGGACTGCCCCACAGGAAGTGCTCGGCTCACAGTGTATCACAGACTTACTACCCGCATCGTCTTGTTTTCACCATCTTCCTGTATATACAACGCACAGGGCTCTGAATTATTATTTCATACTCAAGATAAAAATATTATGACAAAACAAATGTGAAAGACTTCCCTCAAAACATGTTTCAGAACTGGGATGGCCATGGCTTCTCAGAACATGAGTGGGTGTGTTCTCAGACAATGAAACACCGTACCTCCAAATACTGGTGAAATAATAGTACAGAGAGACAGAGAAGAAGGGAGAGGAAGAGGAAGCTCTCTAAAAAATGTGTCCTCTGAATTTTTATTTTTTAAAAATATTTTATTTATTATTTTCAGAGAGAAGGGCAGGGAGGGAGGAACAGAGGGAGAAGCATCGATGTGTGGTTGCCTTTCAGCTGCCTCCAGCTGGGGACCTGGCTGCAGACCTGGCTTGCAACCTGGTTATGTTGCCCTGGCTGGGAATCGAACCAGTGACCTTTGAGTTTGCAGGCCAGCACCTTATCCACTGTGCCACTAGTCAGGGATCTTCTCTGAATTTTAAGTAAGACATCCTATGTCTTACTAGTCCAAGATTATAGAGATAATGTTATGTTTTTTTTTTTTTTTTGATTATTAAATAAAATAAGTCTAAAAAGTAACAGCTCCTTGTACACGCAGTGGCCTTGAAGTGTGGGTCTGGGGCCTATCATTTGGGATGGTCACATTCCATGATGGCTCATGGGACTCTCGTCAAAACAAAGGGCTTTGTGACACTGTTAATAACCTTTGTCAAAGAATTAAAAGTGGTCTTCACAAAACACTTGATTTTGTCCTATCTCTCTCTGGATTCTAGACGTTAAGACCATTTTGAAAGTAAAAACGTAACTTTTAATGGCATGATTTTGTCACTAAAGCAATAAAATCCATTTCCATGGATTTAAGCCAGAATGGCTTTATGAACAATTGTGCTAAATAGCAATGAAGTTTCGTTTCTAGTAGGTAATGAAAAGTCTTATCACATTCAATTTAGGAAAAAATTGTGTTGGTATGTTTAATGTTTTTAACCCTAATTCTCATTTAATGCAGGCATCTCTGAGGGGAAAAATGGAAAAACATATAGCTAGATAAATATGACATCTAATTGGAGTTCTATAGTAATTACAACTGTTCTTTAAGTACCATCAGCATTTACTAAGGATCAAATTATAATGATACCAAAGTGTGTTATTCCACAGAAAACATATGCAGAATTCCTTCGGAGACAGACACATTTGTGAATAGAACAATAACAGAACACAGGAAGGCAGTGACATCATTTTGCAAATGACATCCTCTGTCCTAACTCTGTCCACAACCCAGTATGGGTAAGGCTGCGATGATTCTAACATGTTCTGCAAGTTCATTACGAAAAGGAAATGCATTTATTTCATAAAACTTTAATTAGACACGTCCCACAATGTCTCTCTGACATTATCTAGCTCTGCAGAAGCTCACCAGGATGTGTCGCCTGTGGCGAAGCCGAGTCGTTGGCTGGCTCACCCAGGCGCAGCCACCCAGAGAGGCCGACCTCGCTCCCAGGAAGGGAGGAGGGAAAGGAACGAGAAGATGGCAGGTCGCATCCTCTCCTTGTGAAAACAGATGGTGGGAGGGTAAGTGCTTCCGAGGTCCCAGGGAGCTCAGTGACAACTGACTGGCTTTTTCTCACAGGGTTCGAACATCAACACTTCTGAGCGTTGACCAAACTGTCCACACCAGGGATGCTTAATCGTCCCTGTTTAACTCGACAATTAACAACTAACTCTTATCAAAGGGTGAATTCTTTCATTGTTTGTGTGGTAACCTGGACATAAAGTAGTTCGGCGTTGAAAAATAAATAAATACTACGTTCATCAATAAAATATTTTGTTAAAGCAAGGAATGACCAAGCCCTAGTTTGATTCATTTAAATACTATATAAGCTGGAAAATGCTTTGAAAAATAAAGCTCAGAGAGGTGCGGGAGCACATAAAACTACAGTCAGCCCAGGGATGGAGCCATGAGGACCTGGGAATGTTGGGGCCACCGAAGGGCACAAGGAACAAACTGAGGGTCTGAGCATTCGCGTCTGAGGTTCCAAAGGACATTCACAAATCAAATCAGCATTTAGACCCATGGGCCTGGCATTCAAGAGGGTGGCACGTCTGCCAATGGATGCCGGGGACAGCCAGGGACAGACTTCAGCAAAGGCAGAAGCACTTGGGGTCCCCGAAAGCAGGAACGCAGAGAGAGGGGTGCTAGAGGTGAGAGCTGATCAGATGCCTTTATTTCAGAGAGAAGGGGTGAAATGACGGTGGTTAATCAATGCCCCCAGGCCAAAAGCTAGGCAGAGCCGGAGAACCCACAAACATCAGATTTTAGAGGTATCAGAGACCCGAGAAAGCAAGAAAAATGACAGAAATTAAGGTTCCTACGGAGGAAGATGTTTTCAAGATGCTCTAATGTTGCGCATGAGGGAGGCGGGGAAGGAGCCAAGAATAACCCGGGTGTTGGCTGGGTTGACACCGTTGCCGAGAAGGAAAGGGGCCAGGTATGCTCGGCCCTGGGGCTCCCCTCACACACCGCGTCCCCAGAGACCTGGGCCCCACGCTCACTCGCTGACCTTGCGCCCTTCGCCAGCCCACAGCTCCCACCCTCCTCCCAGTCTTCACTCGAGCACCTGGTCCTCGTCAAATAACCCTATGGTTTAGCCATACTTCCTCCTCTTTGGACAAGTCCCTTAAGTTTACATACAGTCATGTGGTTACTTGATAAACGCCCGCCTCCTCTCCTATCAGACTGTGAGGGTAAAATTCATGAAAATTTGCTCTTAATTGCATCTCCAGTGCCTACTTGTGCTGTGCATATTGAAGAACTCGATAAATATTTGAGAGGCTGAACTATGCGTCAGAGCAACTTTCTCCACAAACATCCAACACCACGGTGCGTTTTCAGGGACCTCATACCCGAGCCCCGATAGCACATTCTGTGTTCGCGGATACCAACATTACTCTCTTTCTTAATCAAACCCTCTCAAAGAGATTTGAGGCTCGAATATAAAATGTAACTTCATTACTAAAATTTGACACATTGTACCATAAATCAGTGCTTTTAATTACATTCCAATTTGCATACAAATTTTAAAAATTCTATTAGAATTCATAAACATGTCACGAGTATATATGACGTTTCCTAAATTATAACGTCCAAGTCGTAGATTAGAATCCAAAGTTCAACTAAAGGCACACTGTAATTATTAACTATAGAAAGTCCTGTAAACCCCAATACCAGTTTAATCACCAACCATAGGTAAGGAGCCTGAGGTCACTCAAAGAGATGAATTAAAAACCACAAATGAAAGTCTGGTATATCCTTCAAGAATATCTATCAAAATCGGAAACATCACTAACTATAAACTTCTAAAAACTAACGCAATAGAATCACTATTTTCTAATGGTGCTCTCTTTGTTTTCTTCTCAATTACTCCCTGAGACTGTTTCCAGCTTTTCAGGTTTATGCGCTGCTCCTTACTAGTGGTTTTGTTTGCATACTCTCTCATGATTTGAAAATAAACAAATGCTTACTAGTGACGTGCCAAATGCTGTGAACTTCACTGGCTTTGTCTAAACACTTTCAAAGAGCCACCTCTTCGCTGGTCAGTCCAGCCCAGAGCCCACACTTCGGCCGGGCTCCAGGCTGGCGCTCAACACTTGGCAGGACTGATCTTGAACTCAATTGCAGAATTAAGAGCAATAAAGGTTTGCTTGCTTTTGTTTTAGGTAAACATATACGGTAACTATAATCACTTTCTTTTCTTTTTTTTTTTTTTTAAAGATTTTATTATTTTTAGAAAGAGGGGAAGAGAGAGAGGCAGAGAGGGAGAGAGACACCAATGTATGGTTGCCCCTCACCTGCCTCCAGCCACAGACCTGACTGGAGACCTGGTATAATCACTTTCTGTAACAAGAAAAATAAACATCAAGGAAGGGGAGCAGCTTAGACAAGAACCTAGTATAAAGGAACCATGGACATGGACAAAAGGTGGGATTGACTTTGGGGGGAATGGGTGGGTGGGGAGGGGGACAGAGGGGAGCAAAAAGGGTATGGATGTAATACAACAACAATAAAATTAAAAAAATAGAAAGAAAAATAATCCTGGAATAATGTGGTCATACATTCAAAAATATTAAATTTGAAGTATGCTATAATAATGTTTTGCGTGTGTGTGTGTTTAATATTTATGTTTTAAACAACAAGGGTTATTTTTTCCAAACTGCATTTTGAAAACTGGGCATCTTAATAGTAACACAGGAGGCTGGATTTAGTCAGTTCCAATTGATTGATCATGTTACATACTTATGAGGATATAAAATATAAAACAACATAAGAAGGTTTATTCCTGGCCCTAAATAGACTGGCAATTTGTTCAGATATACTATTTTTATGTATAATCATATGAATATTTGAAATGTATTTTTATATATAAGCAGATTAAAGAATAGTCAGAGACATGAGATAATTTATACACATGTAGAAAATCCTAGTTTGCTCATATAGTTGTAGGTTGCAAATAGCATTTGCTACTCTTGATTTAGTCAAAATATCTTTCTAGAATAATTATATCATCTATAGAAGTGTGTTTAACAAAAAGATTTGTCATATGTGTTCACCATCCCAAGTCTCTTTCTATCAGTGTCACTCCAGTAAATTCAATAAAAAAGAAAAAAATTATAAAATATAAAAAGAATTGTCATGACCTTTATAAATAGGCAGATATTTTGGTGGGACTACTGAAAAAAATCAATTCTCTACAAATTTCATATGAGCAGAATAATCCTGGATAAAAGTAAATTATAAGATACGTCTTAGACAAAATAACAATAACTTTCATTTTAATAAAATACCCAATTCAAGGAATGATTCTCAGACTTCAGTTAATAGCAGTGACTGGCTCAAACTGGCTACCCAATACATTTTATTCATATGCAACAATTTAAGTATAATTATGTGTCGAAACTAGTATTTTTTACAGTGGATAAAAAAAATATTTCCTTGTTTCACTATTAAAAAATCTGATTCACCAAAGAGCTTTTTCATCCAAACTGTTTACATTTCAACACAATTCTTACCTCATGTCTCAAGCAATAGTCCCTCACAGAATATGAAATTATAAACAGCATCTAGGGAAGGAAGGGAGGAATGAAATATGAAGGAAAAATATGACAATGACAAATATAATTCCAGTAAGTAATAAGTAATTCAACCTTATTGTAAATCATTTTTCTTCCCCATCAAAAAAAGAAAGAAAGAAAGAAAGAAAGAAAGAAAAAAGATTATTCTAAACTCCCCAGAAAGACAGAAGAAGATATTGACTGGATAATTGGTTTGTAATCATAGAGCAAATGTCCTCTAAAAGTATTAGCTCTGTGGTCCAATGACAAACACAAATTTCCACTAAAAATTGGTTGGAAGTTGGTGTTATGGAAGATCTTTAAATAAAATGACTGTTATTATTTCTTCTATCCATCAGCCACTGTAATGGCCCTTAAAAAGGGAGAGCTCTGTAGGGCTAAAAGTTAGAAAATATGTTAAATTAAACTGAATTACCTGGGCTCCTTGGAAGATATTAGGCAGATTGAACTGCAAACATTAAGAGCATTTTTTAAAAAGAAGCCCTGGCTGGTGGCACAGTGGATAGGTGCTGGTCTTCTAACCCAAGGGTTGCTGGTTCGATTCCCAGCCAGGGCACATAACCGGGTTGCAAGCTGGGTCTCCAGCCAGGTCCCCAGCTGGAGACAGGTAAAGATAACCACACATTGATGTTTCTCACCCTCTCTTCCTCCCTCCTTTCCCTTCCCTCTAAAAATAATAAATAAAATCTTTAAAAAAATTTTTTAAAAAAAGAGCTCAGGATATCCCATATATTATCTCGTTTAATCTCAAGAAAATTTCTCTGTGGGCGAGAGAAGTAATATTTATTCATTATTCACTAATGTAGAAAATAAATATTGATTGACAAATTTTTGAAATGGAAGCATCTCCTTAGATAGGCCCATGGGTGCAAACTCTGTAATGGATTTAAAATCACAGACCACAGAACACGCCACAGTCAGTATTTTCTAACCAGTGTCAGGGGCCTTAGGTGAAGTTTAATAGATGTCATGACTCTTAATGACAAGCTAACTGATTCCAGTGTTGCATTTTTATAGGTACATTTTATAAGCTAGTGCCATCCTGAAACAGGGCATTGTACTGTTTCATACTGTAAGTGGTTCTTTAACTGTAAACCGCGCAGAGGTCTGTCCTGAAAGTACCGAGCCAATGTCAATATAATTAAAAGTGTGCACAGCCGATACTTTCGGGACAGACCTTGTAAAACAACTTAATCCTAATTTACTTAGTGGTATTGATACTGATAGCACACCGGTGATTTTGCAGTCACACTTGGTGATTTAATTATTTGTCACGTCTGTTTAGTTAGATGAATAATCTAGGAACTGCCCAGAGACTAGGAGACATGACAATGTGGTCCATGTTCTACGGTTGCGTTTACTAATAAAATAGGAAGAATTTTACCATCTTTCTTAGCATTAACCCAGGAGAGACCATCAAGAGTTCAGAAGAGATGCACCAACATTTTTGAAGCTCAGTTTCCCTAGTTTATGAGAAACGTGCTCGTAAGCAGGACTCACTCAGCCGGCACCCGTGGGCCGCGCACGCCCAGCCGCGGTCACCTCACGCGCTGTCGCCGGTGACCAGTCGGTGCGGCTGGGCAGCGCGACCGATGCCTGGCCTCCCAGGCCCAACAGTGTCTCCAGGACTTTGTCACAGGCACTGGTGTCCTCTGCTGTAGACCATCAGCACGTGACCACGCTTTGTCTCCGGAGCAACAAATTCGGAAGTAAATCTAATTTGCACTGGCTGCCTTTTTTGTCAAAATGAAACCCATTTCCCCAAAAATAAAACACAGAAAACACTCCCAACGAATGAAATTTTGTGTATGTCGTCATCACTTCCATAAATACTGGGTATGAAAGTGTATTAATTTTCTGTTAAACAGAACGTGCTAACATATAAAAAATGAGGAATGTGTACCTCAGAAGAGACTATTACAAAAAAGTCACCGATCACAGTACATGGAAAATGAACTCCAACTAAAATAAATGATAACAAAAATGCCAAAGTTCTTATAAACAACAACGCATTATCTATAAGCCTAATCTATTATTCTTCTTAAGATGTAGAAAACGCCAAATATAATTACCAACTATGTATTCAAAACATGTAAACTGCTAATTTTCCACTTGTAAAAGCCCAATTCAGAAAGCAATTTACTTTATGATTTACTAAGTTTCACCACAGCATTAAAATATGATCATATAGACACAACAGCCTGTTAACAAGATTATCATAACATTAAAATCATAATGTGGCACTTCAATTATAGATACTTAAAATTAAAGCTAATCCTCACAGTACCAATTTTTATCTCCTAAATAATTTTAGCTATTAGCTGCTTATTCAAAGTCTGCCTTGAAAATGATAAGCATTTCTGAGTAGTATCTAGCGCTGCACTTTTCCTTGGCGGTAAGACAAAAGCTGCATCCCTTCCTTCCAAGTTGTTGATATACGGTCTTATGCTATTATAGAAAAAACTCTTTTTAAAATTAATTTATTATTGTATTACAGTTGTCCCTTTTTTACCCCATGGCTACCTTTTTTAAAATGTTGACTCAATGCTCTTTTGCTATTTTTTTGTAGTCCTCACCCAAGGATAAGTTTTTATTTTAGTTTAGTTTAGTTTTTATTTTAGAGAGGGGAGAGGAGAGATGGGGTGGGGGGCTGGGCATCAATATGAGAAAAACTGATCACTTAGCTGCCTCTCATATGCACCCCAACCAGAAACTGACCCTCCAACCTGGGTATGTGCCCAGGCCAGGGACCGAACCCACATTTTTTGGTGTAAGGGACAACACTATAAACAGAGGAGCAAATCTGACCGGATGTTCAATACGATTTATGTTGTTGTTTTAAGTAGAAGCACCCCAAGATGTCAACAATGCGTATTTTCTTCTCCGCTTTTATCACTTTCAATGTATTAAGGTATCATAAAATGGCAATTATTCACTTGACACTGTTTTCTTCAATACTGCTTTTAAATAAACACTGGTACATGTTAGGCACCACGGTGAATGAGCCAGTGCTTAGATGAATATATAATTACTCATTTTACAAATATATAATTGAATTAACCCATGCCTGGTTTCATTTGTGCTACTGCCCCTCACCCCAATGTATAACTGATAAGTATGCAATCAATATTTCTCACATTCAGGTTCAAAGTAGAGAAAAAACTATAAATGAACACTATCCCAAAGTCATATATGGCAATTGCTAAGGAAGCCATAAAGAACCCAGAAGGATTAGTGCTAAGCATATATTTGGTTTTATTAAACATTAGATGAGAATAAATATGAGACTTATCTCCTATTCTCCATAAATGGTGAAGAGATTAATTTTCCTTTGGCCCGTATGAAACTAAATGTCAAATCTTGCTTTGACATTTACACACTCACCCCTGAAGAACATGAAGGTAACATTCCTAATAGATATGGTAAAACAGGGGGACACAGATGAATGTGTGACTGTGCATGTGTGTGTGTACACATTTGCACATGTGTGTAAAATGTGTGTATACAGATATATTACACAGATTACATAAGTGAAGTACGTACAATATATTCAAATGCAATAAATGGCATATATTTTATGAAATTAATCATTTCCCCAATGCCTCAGCTGTGTTTCCTAAGCTGTATTCTAATGATGTTGATTGGGGTAGTTGCCACATCATTGTCTAGAACAAGTGACGCTGTGCTTTTGACTTTGGTCTCACAGAAGCCAGGATGTTCCAGCTGGCTGCTTGGCCCATGAGTCAGGGGCATGGCCCAAATCCAGGGCATGGAGCCGCACTGTTTCTCCATTACAGAAATGATGAGAACAAGTGTTGTCCGAATCAAGGGACAGGGGATGTTCGTGTAACTTGATTTGGGAACCAGTGCTTCCAAGAAACTCATATTGATCCACAGATGAAAAGAAAACTTAGAGAAATATAATTATGAGAGGGTCAAGACACATGATTACAATAAAAAGCTATCATATTGCTTTTAAATTCAATTTCACTGGGCAAACTACTCATGCAGTTAAAAAACACATATGAACACATGCAACCGTTTATAATTATAAAAGTAATTTTTGTTTATTTTTAAAACAAAAATATATCACAAATGTTAAATCATTGATACAATTGTATAGTATAGTCAAACATTTTTTAAAAATTGTATTGCCTTTCCACACTATTAAACAACCTGCTGATTTCACAAGATCTATTTTTTAAAAGATTTTATTATTTTCAGAGAGAGGGGAAGAGAGAGAGGCAGAGAGGGAGAGAGACATCAATGTATGGTTGCCTTTCACCTGCCTCTAGCTACAGACCTGACTGGAGACCTGGCTGGAGACCTGGCTTGCAACCTGGTTATGTGCCCTGGCTAGGAACCGAACCAATGACCTTTGGGTTGGCAGGCCAGCACCTTACCCACTGTGCCATCAAAAGACCTATTTTATTAATATTTCTTGGTTTATTGATTTTATATTTTTCTTCAGTGTCACTTCAAATTTTCTCATAGCCTTGTATTCATTTTCTACCCTACTTATTTAATTCAATAGTCATAAATACCTAGGTTGCCTTTTCCTCCCCAACACCTATTTTTCATTATTATGAAGTAATTTCATCGAACCACCTTGGACATCAATCTTTGTAACCCTAATGGGCATTCTGAAGAGCAAAGGGATCTCCAAGTTCCAAAAGCTGTCAAGTGCAAGATTTCCTTGACTGGGAGGGGGAAGAGTTAGAATTAGATGTGGAGAACACACACATGTATACACAAACACCATTGACACTCATATGACACATGCACACATGCACAAAGTTATCCGTAAGAGTAGGATGAAACAGGATAATCATAGTGTTTTTATCTTCAAGTCTTAACCAGATGATATGATTACTCTGAGAAACATCTTTTGCTCCAGTTCAGGGAGAAGTGCCAGTTGAAGAAATATCGGTGAAGCATGTTTTAGCCACTGCGCCCAGCCAGCGGCCCCCGGCCGGGAAACCGAACCCAGCGACAAGGAAACAACAGTTCCTGGTCACCAAGAGCCGCAACCCTCAGATCAGCGCTGAACAGTCCAGGTGCCGCGGGGCGCGCGTGGAGAGAAACCAAGGAAGCCACTGGTGGACGAATACATCCAGGAGGGAAACCGAAAAGGCCTGTTTTTAAATGGCTCTGAATCCCTCTTCAGGCCTCAGCCTCTGGATGAAATGTGAGATGATCGCCTTCCCGCCACCCCTCGGCGTCTCCAGAAACACCCACGTGAAAGCAACTGTAACCTTTCAACTGAGTCTTTAGAAGGTGCTGCAGCCCTTAAAACCATGTCCAAGTTTGTATACAGACACTTTAATTTTTCGCTCTGCATTCATGGCGCATCTCAAATTGCTGTGACGCACACCAGGGAAAAAACGCGGGGAAAATTGACTGTGCGACTCGCCACCGCCACCTAGTGGCGGACTTCCCCGCACGTGACAAGCCCGGCCACAGGGCGCGCGGACCGCCCGGCCTGGCTGCCCGGCCGGTACTCAGAAGGGCGGCCAGCCCCGTCCCAGCCTCGCTCCGCACCTGATACACTGACCGCTTACGCGCGACGTCCACCCCTGCAAAGGCCGTTTACCTCCTTCCCATAGAGGTGTGTCCATAAACCTGACCCACCTCTACTTTTGTGTATTGTTGATTGTCAAAGAGCCTGGCAGAGCATGTCCACATGTTTTCTTAACGAGCTGTCCCCTATCTGTGCCTTTGTTTTTCTGAATTGGAAACCCACTTTTCTTGAGTGATTCAGCTCAAATACCTTCCAATTTCACATACCAAGTATGCCTGGCCCACTACAACCCCCAGAACGGAAAAGGGGAAATACACAATTTTAAAAGGCGGTGCTGCCTTGCCCCTTGGAGTTCAGAACTTATTGCAAGAGGCCCCTGACAGGTGCAAAACATCGTGGTACACAAGTCAGATCCCTGCGGTGCAGGAGCAGGGTTGAGTTGGCAGACATAAGGAGAAAAGAGGTGAAAAGAAGTGGAGAATTTTACCCCTAAATCCACTATTATTATACTGTGGTCAGAGGTTTCAGCTAAAGATGATGCATCATCCTCTGTCTTGAAAATCTTTTTTCTCATGTCATAATTTTTGTGAATCCTGCACAATATTTCCACACAGCTGTGGAGCTACAATGAACTCTGTAAGTTAGACAAGAAATATTCCTATGGCATGATACATTTGTAAGACTACGCTGGGGGTCTCCAGTCAATTCCATTTTGTGTGACATAGGCAGATTCTTTAAAATAAGCACTATAGCCCTGGCTGGTGTGGCTTGAATGCAGGCCAGTGAGCCAAAGGGTCACCAGTTCGATTCCCAGTCAGGATACATGCCTGGGTTGCAGGCCAGGTCTCCAGTTGAGGGTGTGTGAGAGGCAACCACACACTAATGTTTCTCTCCCTCTCCTTCTCTCTCCCTTCCCCTCTCTAAAAAGCATAAAATCTTTTTTAAAAAGAAAAAAATAAGTACTGTACACCATATAAAATAATGTATACATTTAAAAACTTTACTCGTGATATTAGTATTTCATAAATTGCAAGGCATTCTCTTCTAAGTTTTCTTTATTCTTCATATAAATCCTCTTATTCTATATTATAAAAAAGTAAGATTAAAATAGATTAATTTAGCTAAAATCACAGTTGGAGTCTAATATCTGATTTTCACCACTTATCCTACTGTTCATATAATTTCTTTCCATTTTTTCCATCTCTTACTTCATTGATTTTCTAATCATTCATAAAATGTTCCCAGTATAAAAAATTTAGAACAGAACATTTTAAGCCTGAAAAAGTATCTGTAAGCTCATCACCCAATTGTAATAAGCTACCGTGCTCTATTTTATCCCCGCTTTTTTCTTTGGATTTCTTACATTTAGTGGGCATGATATTCTATATGCAAATTTTGGTGATTTTTTCACTGAACATTATAACACAAGGACTCTTATGTCATTAAAAATCATATTAAAGATCATTTTAATATCCAGATAAAATTATGCCACAATTTACAATTACATATATATATATATAAATTATGGTATATTACATATATTAAATCTTCATTTTCTTACTATTTCTTACCAGCAGACAACCAACTTTTGTTCAATTTGTTCACTGTTATAATCTACAGGTTGAAGTACAAGTTTAGATTGTCCATAATTTCACCATTTTTGCATAATAGGTCTGAGGAAGTTCAGTTAATATTGAAAAGATGTGTTTGTTTTCAGCTTCTGAGTGTGCACTGGTACCACCTTCCCCTCATGGGCACTCAAAAAGCTCCTCCCTGCTGACCAAATACTAGGGTTTTTTAATTTTTTATTTTTTAAAGGTTGTATTTATTATTTTAGAGAGAGGGGAAGGGAGGAAGGAAGAAAGAAAGAGAAACATCCATGTATGGTTGCCTTTCACCTGCCTCCAACTAAGGACCTGGCTGGAGACCTGCCTTGCATCCTGGTTATATGCCCTGGCTGGGAATCGAACCAGCGACCTTTGGGTTTGCAGGCCAGTACCTATCTACTGAGTCACCAGTAAGGGCTTATTAGGGTTTTTAAAAATTTATATATATATATATATATATATATATTTTACCATTCGAGTTGAATTCTCTCACGGGTTAATCAGACTTCACTAATTATCCACTGAGCTCATCTTTTAGAATCTGTTATACACACACAGTATGACATACTGATAACTGTTTATTAATTTTGTGATTTTTTTCATTGCATAGAGGAACTTTTTAAATAAGTCAACGTTTAGTGATTTATTCGATGACGTTTTAGCTTATCATCTCTTTCCTCATCAAACCTCAAAAAGACATTCCCTTCTGTAACCTGTTGGACTTTGGCTGTTTTATAAACATGAAGGTCCCTTTAGCATGTGTGAGGTGAGACTGGGAAGTAAGTTCTTTTTTTCCAAACGGCCAAACAATTGCCCCTTAGAGCTTTTGCTGAGTGATTCAACAGGCCCGGGACAGTTCGGGTACCGTACAATATCACAACATCATAGGGTCTGTTATCACTAGCTGGTTGCAGGTAATGCATAAAAGAGCTCATAAATTTCCATCTTTATCTTGAATCTGGCCATTTACTAAATTCTCTTATTATTTCTAGGACATCTTCATTGTTAACTCTCTTGGGCTGTCTCCAAGCCCATCAAGTCATAATTGCCCATTTGGGTTTTCACACCCCTTACTATGTTATAAATTCACATTTTAATCTTCATTTTCTGAGAATGAGAGTATGTGTAATGAATGCATACAGAGGTGGGCAAATGTAGGTTGACAGCTGCCTTGTGCCTTTTTTCAGTTAATAAAGCTATGGCAATGATCACAAAAAAGCCTGCCCGGGGGCCATTTTCCAGGTGAACAAGGGTAAACCTACCTTTGCCCAACCCCCATATGTATAACTTTATCAACAGCTCAACAAATAGTTACTTAGCACCTACTACACGCTAATACTACGGCAAGGCCAAGAACACAAGAAGCAAAATAGCCATGCCTGCCCTCGTGGCGCCTGTCAGCTAGCAGGGCCTGTGAATAAACTAGGCTTTATTCTAAAAGCAGAAGGAAACTTGAAAAGGTTTCAACAGCAGCACAGATCAAATCCGGTGTGTGACTCATGGAGGCTGAAGCCACTCATCAGGTCTACACGCCAAATATTCCTAAATCCCTCGCGGCGCAGGCCCGCTGCGAGGCGGCGGAGCTGGCGGCAGGTTGGCCGCCACTTACCTCCACGGGTGTCCCGCCCGCCCCCGTGCGACGCCTCACCAGCGCCTGCGGTGCTGCAGCGCTGAGCCTGTCGCGGGCGCCCGCTGGGGCCGCTCAGCTGGCACGGGGAGTGTGGGGGCGTCTGAAATGACCGCAAGGGAGAATGCTGGCCCGGCAGCCCGGACTGTCTGGGAAGAGCGTGGGTGGAGGTGGCAGAGAGCCGCGAGAGTGCAGAGCCCTCTTCTCGGGTGTCAGCGCGTGGGAACAGTCGCTCCCGAGCGCACCGGAGGCTCACCCAGAGCGTGGCCGCCAAAGGCCAAACTTGCGTTCAGTCCAGTTCCACCCGGCTTCTGCAGGTGACCCGTGCCAAGGACAGGAGCACCTCCATGGGCCCCAGGGCCACCTGAGGCCGCCACAGCGGCTCCACTGGCGAGAAGGGAGCTCCACTGGTGAGAAGGGAGCTCCCCTGGGCCACCTGGGCCTTGCCTGGGGACCAACAGAGAGCCACCCGACTTTTCCCTGCCGGCAATTGATTTGCCTACCTGTCTCCTCCTCTAGGCTGTTAGTCCCCTGAGGGCAGGGACTGGGACTATGCGCTCTTCACAGGTGGAACCGCCTTGTCTGGTTTATTACAGACACCCAACGAAGGGGAATTGAACAAATGGACGACTGTGCCCATCCCTGAACTGGGCCTTCGTCCCCACTACAGCTCCACAGAGCTACAAATTCTCCTCCTGGTTTCTATATGCATCCTGCTGCCCCCTTCCTTAAAACCCAGGACTCCCAGAAAACACGTAAATTCTTCACCATGGCAAACTGGGCAAAGGTAACTGGTCTCCAGGACACAAAAAACACATGTCCATCCAGCCAGCCTCCCGGGGCCAGCCCTGCCCTGAGGTTGTCCGCAATGATTCCTGCCTGTGCCCCCTGCCCAACTCCGGCCCCCTGACAACCTGAGCAGCTCTGTCACCGTGACCCCTGCTGGCCTCCTCCTGGCCCATGTCCACCGGGGACCCTTGGCAAATAAAGACAGATGTCACTAACTGAAACAGCTGTCCTCTGAGAGTTCTCTGGGAAAACATACAGGCAGGAGCTTGGACGTTTGCGCTTCGCATCCGGCCACTCACTGTCCCTGAAACCCACCTGTACCTGCGTGGGCCCAGCACTGTTCTCTCTGCCTGCAGAACTGGCCGCCTTTCAAAGCTGGGGTCCAACGGCTGGTCCAACGGCTGGTCCAACGGCTGGTCCTCCCCTCGGCCTGGTCTGACTCGGAGACCGGCCTTCATGTCCGACCATGACTGGTCACTTGCAAGAAGAATTCATATGTGGCCTCCTCCTGCACCCTTCTCTGAGTCTGTTAAGTCACTTGGCAAGACAACATTTTGTTTCCAGAATCTCACCTGTAAAAGAGTGGGTTCCGGCCGCACTTTCTGAAGGCAAAACACAAAAAACTGCCAGGCCCACAGTATAGTACGTGGTTCGATGCTTTTAGTTACCAAATTATTTAACTGCGTTTAGTGACTCTGGTGCCAATAGCAGGTGTGTGGGTGTACTATATGCAAACGAGGTAAACATTGTTCCTCACGCAGCGGTGTCAGGACACACGGACTGAGGTGGGCTGAACCGACCTTGTCTCTGAGTGGGGCGGCGCCCCGGACCCCAACCACGTAAACTCCTTTTTCTCATTAGTGCAGCTGGACTTTTCCAAAAGCAGACTATCCTGGTGTTTTCTGAAACGGCCATGACTACTCAATCCAGCAGAATAGAATCATCTCGTCGGACTCGGTTCTCCCACAATTCAATTGCTGTTTTCTTGATGAAAAATGTTCTGTACTAATTAGGTGCATTTTCCTTGTTCGTTGTACCCCCTCCCTCCCCCCTCTGTCAGCCTTTCTGTGGCTTTGGCCTTCAGCTCTTTTATTCTCTTTGTCTTCCTGTGTGTCTCCGCGTTTTTAAAACTGAATAGACGCAAAAACACAGAGAATTGACTGGAGTTCCCTAAGCAAATATCCATGTGCACACTTAATACATTCAAATTATTGTAATAGGCAGGCACACAAACGCTGTCTTCAGTTGGTAACTCTGGTCATTTTAGAGAGAGGAAAAAGACTAAATGGAAAACAGGACTTGTTCAGAAGTTCCACCGTGACCTTCCACAGTATTTTTCCACCTTATTTTTAATTTACTACGAGCTCCAATCACTTTAAGTTTCTTGGGCTGTCTGATTGTCGTGTATGTGGATACAAGTTCTCTGCTGCGTGTTCAGTCTTATTTTTCCGTTTTTATGAGTGGAGACATAACAATAAAGTGAGCCCCTTTGCTCCATCCAGCTGGTCATTTCTCCGCACGAGTAACATATTAATCCTCTTTCCCTGACATCATCATCATCGTGGCAGAAGTACCACGTATCTTTGTGTAGAAGCTACTGTTTCCATTCAATTTAATGACCTCCCCCTGTGGTTTTAAATAGAAGTGGCTTCAAAATGAGGGCAGCTTCTATTAAATTTAATTACTTTCCCCTGCTGCTTGCATGGAGCAGGGAGGTTGCTAAATGAAATCAGCCTCTAAACGAAAGTATATGGTAACTGGCCACAGCACCCTGTACCCCAACTCTCCTTTCATGAAAGCTCATCGGTTTATTCTTTCTCTAATTTGACATTTTGCTTAGCCTTGATGTAAGACGCTACACCGAACAGGAGCATTCGTAGAAGCGATACGTTTTAAAAATCCATTTTAGTTTCATAGACTAAAGAAAGGTAAATAGAACCTTCCTGGACAATGATATTGGAAATGATCTCACTCGGGTTTGCTTTAGAGTTTTAAGTTAATATTACTAACCAGTGTTGGATAATGAGCTTTATAACTCTCACCTTCTTAATGCCTAGAAAAAGCCTTCCTTGACCCTAATCAGATGGGCTTAAACACTGCTTCCTCAAAGTTAATAAAAAGCATCAGGTTGGGGAAGAAATTTCAAGAAATATTCACAAATAGTAATGTGAATACGTGAAAAAAGAAAAGACCATCAGGTTTATTACAGACTACTGTCTTTGAAAGGAGTCCATCTATAGGCTCTACAACAGCGTGGAAATGTAAATCTGTTTTTAAAACACCATGCTATAATCCTATAAAATCCAATACAATATGAAATTTTAAGTACCTCTATTTTTCATTAAATATTAATTAGGAGGAAATACTACCCAGTTGAACCGCCATTGTACTGTTTATTTATTTATTTTTTACAAACAGGCAGCATTCGGATGAACAATATTTCCATTCAATCACCCAGTTTAGTATAAATATAAAACAAGACACCCCTTAAGCATTTTAAGTAACAAATTAAACATTTACATTTTTTACTGTGCACTGAGGCTTAACGTTTATGCAGCTTCAAAACCCAAGTCCAGCCTCCAGGGACACTTCTCCACTGACAAATTAATACCTTAGAGAACGGAGCTGAACGGTGGCAATGAACTCATTTGTTCCCCCAATAATGAAGAATGACTTTTTCTTTACCACATCTGTGACTGTTGCCATGGTGACCCAGACTTACCTCATTGCTTCTCGCAGAGCGCCGCTCACCCAGAGTCCTGTGCTTGATGTCATCAAAATTATCCTCCCGCTTCTCGCAACCCTGCAACACATTACAAAAGGCATTAATCCTCCAGCACCCTGAGATAAAATCATATCTATGCAATTATGGGGAAATATAATTGATTATATTGATTATGGGCTCATGAAAGATAGGCACACTGCTTTAATTGGGTAGAAGCCATTAAAATTGACAGTGTGAATTCAACGGTAATAAAATAAAAGCGTCTGAGGATACAGCTGTCCCAGAACTCTTTCTTCCAATTTGCCAAAATTGGGAGAACAGGAGAAATAGATAAAAATCAGTTCTCTAAATTAACCTCGAGTATATCAAAGCCAATTTAAATTCTAAAGAGAAAGTCATTAAAGTTTAAAATTATGAGTAACCATATATGATAAACATTTAGTTCTCAATAAATTAGCATTTGCTAAAATGAAAAGATAGAACTCAGGTATAATAAAGTAATTTTAAAAATCCAACCCTTTGGCACCAAAAATTTATAAGATCATTAAATAACACATATATAATGTTTACAATTACACACGCACTTCTTATAATTAAGTGACATTATAGCAGGATCTTAGCATTACTGGGCTAAATTTTCTAAAATTTTAAAATTTCACTACAATTTTAGCTACTGTTTTATTTATAACTAACTTAATTTTACATGACCCTAATATGTTTTAAAAACATAATATATAGGATTAAATTTTAGACTAAAAAATTCACCCACATAAATTCCTGGCACTTTAGATTTCATGAAGAATTTAGCGGTACTTTGGTAATAAAATAGCTTAATTTAGCATTTAGTTGATTTAACAAACAGAAAACCTAAATAATAACATTTTAAATATGCTTTATATTCTCAACTCGTAACAGTATGCTGAATTTTAGAAGATTACATACATTATAGTAATAATTTCCAATATCTAAGAAATCATTTATTTAAAACCTATGGGTATATATGTTTTTACCTTGATTTTTAAAATTCAGCCAAATTAAGGCAAGAGCCTTTTCACACATATTTTCACAATAGAAATCTTGCAATTTACCACAACGTATCTAAAATAATTGGAAGTCTTAATAAGAATCCTTTTAGATAGTAAATTGGAACTATACCTCCTGCCCTTTGTTTTATCTTTTCACTTTAGTCAAGTCTTAAACTTCTCATTGCTAACAAGCCTCAATTTATTGCTTAAGTTCATGGTTGGTGCTTTCCGTGTCCCGTGTATAAAAGCTTTGCCTCACAGCTATGAATATATTTTCCTATATTTTGTCCCCAAGCTTTATTGTTTTCCATTTCATATTTAGACATGCAATCCATCTGCGATTTGTATATTTGTAGATGGTGTGAGTTAGGAAATCACACCTATAGATGATCAATTAAGCCATTACTATTTATTGAAAAGACCCTTATCCCCCTACTGTAGTTGAGAATCATGTTTGTCCATAAAGTCACAGCACAACGGGGTCAGTTTCTAGGGTCCACAGTGGTCAACTGCTCCATTTCCTACACTTGTGCCAATACCACACTAACTTATCTACATCCATAATAAATGAAAAACTACAAATACGAAATGGGAACTGAGCAAAAGACTATATAAACACTATGTAAGGGAGAATATCCAAATACCCGATTTAAAACATAAACTAACAGGTTTAATATCATTAGTCCTGAGGAAGATGCAAATTTAAACAATGAGGTACCATTATCCACTTCGGAAATGACTAAAGTGGAAAGACAGATCACACGAAGTGTGTGTATGTGTGTGTATTTTCAGTATAAAAAGTAACTAACGCAGTGGGATTGGAAGTGGAAATTGTTATGACCACCTTGGAAAGCAATTTGGCAGCACTTTCTAAAGCTGAACCTTCCCATCTGGGAATACACTATGAACAAACGTGTAACGTGTTCACCTCAAGTCTTGCACAAGACTGGTAATAGTACCACTATTCAAAACAACCTGCAACTGGAAGCAGGTCACATGCCCATCAGGCTGGAATGAGTAAGGAAGGCCCTGGGCGTGGGGTGGGAAACTGCACAGTCACAAGAAGAAGCGGACGGCACGGAGTCACACAGATGCATCTCAAGCCACAGAACTGAGCACAAACAGCGACGCAGAAAACAGCACAGGGAAAAATCACTGATACAAAGTTCAAAAATAGGCAAAAGCGACCCTGGATAACCCAAACATGAAAATAAGAAAGCAATGCCTTAATAAGCATAAAAAGAACAAAATACTTCCAGTGCATTTAACAAAAGGAGCCCGAGATTTGGGCACTGAAGAAAATAAAACATCATTTTTAAAAAGACCAAAATAAGTGGAAAGATATCCCATGTTCATAGAAGACATGCTATCGTTAAAATGTGACTTCTTCCTAAATTAATCCAAAGATACAAAACAATCCCTATAAAAATCCCAGCTGACATTTTATTTTTGCAAATTTTGACAAGGCAATGTTACAATTCATATAAAATTACGAGGGATCCAGAATAGTCAAGATATCCTTTTAAAAAGAAGAGCAAGTGTAAAGAACTCATATTCCCTGATTTCAAAACTTGCACGAAACAACAGTGTTTTCTTAAACACTGTGATGCTGGTATAAGAATAGAGATACAGTGAGATGTATAACTGCATAAATACTTGTATCACATGTTCCTAACAGCATTATTCACAAAAGGCAAAAAGTGGAGAAAACCAAAGACAAGCAAATAATTAATGGATAGACAGATGGGATATACGGATGCATTGGAATATTATCCAGCTGTAAAACGGGATGGTCTCATCCATGCCACGATGCAGAGGAGACTTGAAAACACTTTGCCACACAAAAAAGCCAGATAGCAAAGGCCATACTGTACGAAACATACAGGATGGGCAGATCCACGGAGACGGAAAAGAGGTTATTGTTTGCAGAAGGACAGGGTAACGGTACTACTTTTTAGACAGATGAAATATTCTGGAATTAGTGGTCATTGATGCACAACTCTACGAATATAGTGAAAACAACTAAATTAGACTCTTTTAGAGAGTCAATTTTATGGTATGAGATTTATAGCTCAATACATGTGTTATTTTTTAAATAGGCAAAACTAATCAAAATGTTGGAAGTTGGTGGATAATGACTACGGGAGGCACTAGGGGTCTTCTAGGACACTGGTTAAGTAGCTTAGTGAAAATTTATGCAACCAAATCCTTAAGATCTGTGCACTTTGCCAGGTTATTACACAGCATTAAAAAGTTTTTAGAAGACAGTTTGAATTTTGGTTAAAAAATAATGCAATCGCATACCACTGTAGCTAAAATTAAAGCATACAGATACAAAGTTCAAAGAATCAAAGACTTAATAAATGTTAGCTGCCAGCTAATAGTAATGGAATAACATTTGATTATTTATTAAAAGTCTTACTTATCCTGATTAAGTTTTGATACTTAATTAAATTATGAACTTTTTCTCTCTATAGTAACTAGTCTTAAAGGGTGACATTTAGACAATTATGGACACAAAGATGACCAACTGAATTATTTGGATTGGATGGCCTTTGATTTTCCCTCTCGTACTTCCAGAATCAGCCCCAAGTTCCACTAGCTGTGGGCTCTGGAACAGAAAGCACAGCCATAAACAAACAAACAAACAAACAAACATTTTTAAAAGGCAGAGGAGAAATACAATTTTCACTTTACAAACTATAGTGCCCTTTCGAATATTTCTATGGAAATAATTTTTAAAACAATTTCATGCTCACAGATGTTCTTTGTAGCATTTTGATGGCAGTGAAATAACACATAAACAATCTTTAACTTTCAACAATAGACAAACAGCTAAACAGGTATACAAGGTGAGCACAATCACCCTACTTCACATGGTTCTTATTAATTTTGAAAAACTATGTTTCAAAGGTTATGATTTAACATCATTGCTTCAGCTAGAAAGTATTAAATTCTGAGAGTAACCATCATATCAAAGGAATACGATGTTAGAGTGACCATCATTTCTGGACTGTGTGCAGGGTGAACTGCTAAGGAAATTGTGGATTTCAATAACACCTGACAACGTGAAGAAGGTATAGGACGCTGATCCTGATGTTGCCACATCAACAAGGAAAGCACATAAGGTTCACAAGGATGGCACAAGTCCAGATACTGTGCACAGAATCCAGGAGACCATCAGTGAAGATCCAGGATGTTTACCTTGACGTTTTGAGAGAAGTAGTTGTACCATGGATGAAGCAAGTCACAAATGGATGTCATTTTATCTTCCAACAAGATGGTGCACCAGCACATAATGCCAGAAAGGTGCAAGAATTTCTCAGTGTCAATGTTCCTGAATTCTGGTCAAAGGAAATGTGACCTACTAGTTCACCGGATGCAACTCCTTTAAACTATTATGTATGGAGCATTTGTGAGAGAGAAGTGAATCAACAACCTCATTCCAATAAAGAGGCTGTTAAAGCCAAGATTGAAAACATGATGATGTCCATGGATAAAGAAAAATTAATGAAAGTGTGCTCAAGATTTAAAAGTTGAATTGAGCCTATTATTGCAGCAAATGTAGACTTTTTTGAACAACTGAAAAAATAATGAGCTCTGGCTGATGACTCAGTGGATAGGTGTCGGCCTGCGAACCCAAAAGTTGCTGGTTCAATTCCCAGCCAGGGCACATAACCAGGTTGCAAGCCAGGTCTCCAGCCAGGTCTGTAGCTGGAGGCAGGTGAAAGGCAACCATACATTGGTGTTTTCTCTCTGTCTCTGCCTCTCTCCCTTCCCCTCTCACCGGAAATAATAAATAAATTTAAAAAAATAATGACTATGTTTATGTATGTACATGTAAGAATAAATTTACTTAAAAATGTAACACTTCTGTGGTATGTTGTTTATTTTACTAAAATTCTGTCAACTGATCGCATGCGCCCTGTATTTGAGGATGTTGCTGTTCAGGTGCATTTTTAATAAGCCAATGTTTATATGATAGCATGTGGTTGTTAAAAAGGCACTATACAATTAAATATTATATGTGATATGATTATGGTTACAGAAAACGAATAAGTGGAGGCAAAAAAGATAAGAAACAAAAGTTTAACTCAAGTTTTCTAAGAATGTTGAATGAACAAGAGCATTTCTTTGTCGCTTGTACTTTCCAGTATTTTTCAAAGTTTCAGTGATGGGTTTATGTTTCTTTCTGGTTTCTGGATAACTTATAAGTAATTAAGACTTATAAGTAATTAAGTTTTTGGAACTACAGGGTGGGGTAAAAGTTGATTTATAATTGTGAGCATGCAAAATACTGTTTATTACATTATTATTAATTATTGTATTAGTTTCCAACAAACTGTAAAACTATTTTTGATTTTTGATATATCCTACATATGTATTTCCTATGTCAAATATGGTATAATTGTAAAATATAACACAACAAACAGGTGCTAATAAGAAAAATTAATGTAAATCAGAATTTGACTTTTTAAATATTTCTTAAATTTTCTATTACAAATATACTTCACTGAATAAGATTTTAGCCTACTCTGAATATTTGCCAATGAGTTCCCAAGTTTCCATATTTCAAAGTGCCCCACAAAAAGTTTTCACTTATTCTTCGTCTTGTTTACTTTTGCACAAAGGTATAATGTTGAACACCGAGAAATAAAAGAAAATAAAGCCATCTAACAAAATTATTTACATTCATTTACTACATTCAGCTTACAACGTAGCTCACTGTCGAACACTACTAACCCGGTCAATTCACATGAATCACTGCTGTCTTACGTAGAAGTCTTAAAGTAGAAGGTTTCATAACCTATTTGTTTTTCAAACTTTGTTTCTCCATATGGAAAATAATACCTATTTTTAATTTAATGCTTCCTCACAGATGGTGTATGAATCTGATGTGGGGATAAATATTTCTATTTAATTGCTACGGGCATACTTTTATTAAACCTCCAACTTTGTATATCTACACTTACACACATACACACATTATATATGGTATATATAATTAACATATACACAGATGTTTATAATATATAAAATCTTAGAGTCATTTGATAGAAATAAAACTGTCCTTTGACAAGATATTCTTGTTTTGTATGGCTGTCTCTTAAGAAAATCTTAGAAACTCTGCATTTATCAGGGATTAACAAAACCAAATAATACTGCATCTGAATCTCTTCATTTAAAAACAATTGTGTTGAGTTAGGGTCCTCTCTTTAAGACCTACAATGCTACTGAAATGTGAGAAATAGTCATTAAAACCAATGGAATGGCCTGATAATTGCACTACTGTAATTAAGAACATTTGAAGATTTCCATTTAGCCATTTGAAGTTACTCCCTCCTCTTCAGCAATAATGCCTGAGGCAAAAGGAAGTCTCACAGATAACAAATATTTACGGCATACAGCTACAGCATGGGACGCAGCAGTTCAGAGTCCAACGCAGATGTCCCTGGAGTCCGTCCACAAAATCCCACCCCTAAAATCCCTTGGGAAGAACCACATAATAAGATGTAATACACAAAAAATTTAAAAACAGCACCTTACTATTTCTGATCATTTCTCTAACTTCCCTAAAAATGAACACTGATTGGATCAATTTTTGGGGAAAGGTCATTTTACATAAAACCCCTGTGTAGACAACTTTTAAGAACAATTTTTGAGAGAATTTTACTTTTCAGAATTGAGTTTAAATGGTTTCAGAAACTCAAAAGGGTCCAGATGTTACCTCCTTTTCTAGGTGGTGGATTGAGAGCCCACGGAAGGACTACACACAATTTTTGGTTTATCTGGTTTTCCTTTGGCCCTGAAATCTCCCATCACCTTCCTCCTCTCGCCACCTGCACGGTAATTTAAACTCTATCTTGGCTTCCTCGGCTACAGAGGAGCAAGTTTACAAAAGGCATTAGAGAAGAAACCGTCCACAAAAGTCCATTGCAACAGGAGTCCCCAGCACGGGGTGTGGAAGATGGAAAAGCTTTGTTCAGACCAACAGTTCGCACACCAGAGGACACACAGAGCCTCCGGAGGAAACCGCAGGTGCACGCCTGCGGGAGAAACGTACACAGTGCTGGCCCTGGTCCCTGACAGGTCCAGTTTGTGCAAGTGAGGGATCCAAAATTGCAATTCTGATTGGTCCAAATAGCACCATCCTGATTGGTTGAAAACGTGCATTCTGATTGGTTGTTATGGAGCTACTCTTGGTTCGTAAAGATGCAAATGATGTTATAGCTGTGTGGTTCTGATTGGATGGGGCAGGTCTCAGCCCATTGGCTGGAAGAGGATGGGGATCCTTTATAAGGTCGGCTCCAAGCGCACAAGCGCAGGAGGGTGGAGTGGAGTGGGGCCAGTGGCTTCCCGCTGCGACGGTGGCTGCCAGACTCCGGTGTGGATTTGGCTCGATTAACCACAAGGGGTTCTTTTTAACAAGCATATTTCATCTCAGGGTCTATAAAACAAGTAACATTACTGAATTTTGAGTTCATGAGAGCCTAGCCCTGGCATGAAGCAGATTGGAAGACGGTTGGACTCTAGTTTTACTAGGCACAGGGCTAGGAGATACCATGGAAGCCCGATGTAGCCCCAGGAATCGAGGCGCAAGTTCTCAGGCTTCACGGGGAGGGTCCCAGAGCATCTGAGGGTATTTCTTCATTTTAATGATCAGAAGCCTCAACTTCAGTAGTCAGTTAACCTGGAAGCAGTTACAATCACGTATCTTGCCATGAAGTGGAAAGGGAACCGAAAATGAGTTATTAGGTTGTCTAACTGAAAAGGGAGGAACGCTCCGCATTCCATGCTCCCTGAATCTGCACACAGCCTGCTGTAGCCAACGAAATAAGCAGGCAAGCAAGCGAGCCCCTGTGACCTTCAACAGGTCTCATTGCTACCTTGACCAACGTGTGTTCTGACATGGAAATCAAATGCAACATTTTAAAGATTTTCCTAGAATATATGACAGTCCCAAGGCAGAGATACAGGAGTTGAAATCTAATTCAGAAAAATTAGGATAAATATCTCAAGCAACTGACATCTTTGTCTGTTCCTCCCTAAATACAATTAAATATCAGATCTGTTGATGAGAGGCAAACAGACTCGCTATCGAGAATGTGTACCTGACATTTGGGAAAACTAAATGCAAAAGGGAGCCACTGTCCTCCTATCAACCCAGTTCATGGGAGTATTAATCTGAGAAATGACAAACTCACTTTTAAGGAACAAATACCTTAATATGTGGTTAATCCTAGGAGATTCTACAAGTTAGGGTAGGACTATCCCAGAAGACAATTTCAGGCATCAAAGGAAGACAGAGGGGACTTATTTTCCAGGATTTAAAAAGCAATTAAAGAAGTCTAAAAAATTACCTTGTCCATGGTGATGCCTTGTGCTTCCTACTTCTCAAGCATTTCATATAATTTCCTTTGATGAGGATAATTGCACGAGAAAGCTGCCCCCGTTGCAACAGAAGCAAGCCAGTGCATGAATTTTGTAGGAAAGAAGAGAAGGCAGAGGGTGAATGAAAAGGAAGAGGGACACAGATAGGAACGAACAACTCAGTTTAGCAGGCACAAGAAGAAGAAAAACCAGTGATTAGCACTAAAATGCTGGAACAGAGGCAGCTCTACCACCCTGCACATGATGAAGCAAGCCAGCTGTGACATGCAGGGACAACAGGAGAATGTGGAAGGTACCGAATTCCGTGCTGAGCAGATAGCCCACCTGCTGCAGCGAGCACAGGCCCACCCTACTGACTGAGGAGGACACCGCAGATGCATTTTAGCAGCAGTGGTGAACGCGCCAGTGTTCAGCCATGTAAGAATGACTGGTAGGAAACCACTGACACTGAGGGCGCACTCTGAGTTGGACCCTTTTCTAGATGCTTTCCCCATTTAATGTGCACAAGAAACAGAGAATCCTTGCTTTGCAAATGAGGAAACAGGCAGACGGAGGTTAAGAGAGTCTGCCCAAGGTCACAGAGATAGCAAGGGACAAATCAGTGATTTGAACCCAAGCAGTCTGTCCTGGGAGCCAGACTCACATCGTGGCAACTGCTTCGAAAGAGGCACTTGAATAAAGTGACTGTAATAAAGCTCGTAGTAGGTCCTCCGTGAGGTGCTTGTAGTCAAATTTAGACCCTGGACTAGGGAGGGAACAGTGTACCCCTAAAGTGGGCATTAGTCTTTGCAGAGTTCTAATTTCTCTCCAGATGTGCTATATTTTACAATGTAGAAAAATAGGGAATCCAATGTACATACACATGTTTCAGCCAAATTAATACCCATAAATATTTTGCATGAAACAGTCTGTCTTTGGGTCTGTGACACCACCATGACAAATATAATGAGCAATTAAATTCCCAAGTGCTCGGATTTTGGCAGCAATTAAAGTAGAAACTAGAAAGTAAGCATCAAAAAGAACGGGCTTGGGTGGCCTCCTGCCAAATGAATCCCCATGGGGTGAGGGGAGGTCTCAAGTTTCAACTGGGATAGATTTTATAGTGCTTTCTATCTCATCTGCATTAAGGACTGTAGGCAAGTATCATAAAACAAATGAGTAGAATATCAACAGCAACATGGGAACAAAATAACCCATCAGGAGATTTCTGGATGCTGAGACATTTAAATAAGATCACTGAGTTATCTTTGCTTAAACTAGACCACAGAATAATAAATTCAACCAGCTATGTATTCATAGGCTGAATGGAGAGGGAAAAGAGCCAAAATGCTAGCAAATTGCATTATTCAATAAGGGAATTCATGGTGACCACATGACTTCATTTCCATAGGACTGCATTTCTTTTATAAAAATTGTCACAATACCTAGACCTAAGTTGAATGGATCTGAGTTTTACACATTAACTAAATTTTGTAAATTCAAAATACAACTTTTAATGAATGAGAATACTCAGGTCTGAATGATCCAGGTCACTGAGAGCTAGTGGCACAGCTACGAATAATAAAACCTCAAGTCAATAGATTGAATTTCAGTTCAGGAAAAAAATCGTGAAAATCTGCTCTATGTTAGACATCATACTAAGCACCAGGGATATCAAGGTGAATAAGGCAGGACCCCAAGTCTTGTGAGAAGAGAGAGGAGTTATGTTTGGAGCAAAGATGTCTATGAGTTTATTATTACTCCTGAACATGTCTTTGACAGGAGTCAATTTTTCAGATAAAGAAAACAAAACACAAAGGTGGTATAACCAGCTATAGCCTCAGATCTCAGCATTATTACCTACGAGCTAAGGGTCCTTAGGCAGGTCACCTACTTCAGTTGATTCTAAGGGAAACATTCTTACATTGTTGTGTTGTCAGCAGAATTAAATAACATGTGACCACCACTCAGTTTAAACTAACAGAAGATTTTCAGTAACTGGTAGAAAAAGGAAAAGAATGAGAAGCAAGAAGAAGAATCCCACCTTAGTCCTCATAGATCAGATTTTTATGGGGGTGGGGAGGTAGGAAAAGGCACATTTTTCATGTTTTCTGGGTGATTCTTATCACTAATGAAATCAAATAAAGTGTTTATGAAAACATTTACTGTTTTGACCATAAGATCTCTACAAGAATATAATGAAAACCATGACCCCTTTTCTCTTAAAAAAAAAAAATTAAATATTTAGGAAATACATATGCACATCTATACACTATGCCATATACAATTTCACAGGCCAGTTGGTCCTGATACCCACCCACGGTGCCACGTCTATGCTTGCCATTTTTTATTCAGAGAGGATAAGTCTACAGTGGGCCTATAAAACAGGGGAAGGAAAGTAACAAAGCTACTCTGGTGCCCCTTGCCTTGAGAGACAAGGGGTCCAGTAGTTGTCAAATGTCCACTGGTGTTTGATAATGACATTTAGATTCAAATGGTTAATAGAAAGCATGACATGAAAGTCAACCCTTCTGCCAAGCCAGACATGAAAGCCAGACATTCATTCATTCAATATTTATTTAGAACCTAACAGGTGCCAGCTACCACACTGTCACTGGGGATACCAAGGCCTAAAAAGCAAAACCAGAAAACTCTTCTTTTCCAAAACATACAAGCCCGACAAGTGACAAGGTCACTGTCACCAGGCCAGTACGCCCCATCATCATCCAGTGGGAGAACCCCTGCCATGAATTCATTGCACGCTGATGAGTATCAGTGGCACACTCTAGTCCGAAGGACCCCCGGGCAGCGTCACCAGGGAGGTCCATTTTCACATGTTAAAACCTGGAGCATTCCAATGGAATGGCACACTCTGAGTTAAACTAATACAATTCTAAGATGACTGGATGCAGATTAACTCAATGGTTTTCTGTCAGCCATCAGCAAAATCAGGAGAAGGTGATAGCACCCCCCTATACCCACATGATGAGATACCCCCCAGCTCCAAGTCCCTCTGAAGAATGGGAACCATTTTAGTCTGGTCCTCAACAACATGCTGAAACTAGCCCCACTGAAGTTCTTCACAAATCAAGCAAGGAATAATGACAGTATTCAGAGTTTTAAAAAATTCCAGATGACCATTCCCATACCAATGTACAATTTCCAGCTCTAAACAAGAGATTCATATTTCAATAGATAATTGCTTTTCCCTTCAGTATGCCTTAACTAGTCTAATCTTTTCAGGGAACATTAAGACATAATCATATTGAGCTAATGTCATTTCACTAATGGTGGCCAGTTTACAATCAGGGTCTGTCTAGGAGAATCTGTGTGAGTCACAGTGAAATGGGATATAACAGAAGAAATAGGAGCTGGGGAGACAGCACATCAGTTTTTAAGTTCCAGCTTTGCAAACAAAGTGTGCTTAGGAAAATGCTCAACATCTCAATCGGCCAACATCCCCTCACAACATGAAGAGACCGATGAGGATGATAAAAGTAATGGACCACTTTCCAAGTGGTGTTGAGAGTGTCAGTTCAATGCGATGATGTAGGTGAAACATCCTAACAGGAAAGCACGGTTCCAATGTTACTGTACATTTTCAATGGACAGAATAAACCGTGCAGATTCAAAGCCTCAATCAAAATGCATTTCAGTTACAGTTACTTGGAAATATTTTAAGATTTCAACCCTCATGCATGGTAAGAATTAAGTACGACTTTAGTACTTTCCCAAGATAAGCAAAAGTAAAAATAAAAAATATTCTACCGCTGCCTACCTGATGATCATTCATTCCTATATCCAAGGAAGGTTTAAACAATCAGGATTAGTTATATTTTAGCGTCAGTCATATTCAAAATTACCCACAGGCGTTTACCCCTGCACAGGGCTGCTGGGGGCCACGCGGTTGGCGGAATCATCGGGTAAACCGCGGCAGCCTTTCAGCGGACGCTGGGCAGCGCTCTGAGCAGAGGCTCTGCCTCTCAACCACCGCAGTGGCCTTGCCACTCGATTTTCCAACATCGCTGTTATTCACGGAGTCCCAGGGTCAAGAGGAAATCACCTCTCACGACCTGGGCTGTGTGCGCCCCTTCCAGCTATGTGGTCTGGCCCGCTCCCTCCCAGCCACCTCCCCGCGCTCAGGTGGCCCTGGGCAGCGCACCTAGAGGGCTTAAGCTTCAGACCCCACCTCATCCTTGGAAAGCCTCTCCCAGGGACACCAACAGGTGGCATCTGAGCCCATAAGGAAGGCTTTGGGTCAAGGTGAAGGGGGACAAAAATCAAATCATTCCACTAACTACTTTAGCACCTGTGCTGTGTCTCAACGTCTCAGAGAACTTCAGGTACTTCATGATTTTCACACACAGGATTATTTCTGGACACTCACCCAGTGAAGAAGGCTAAACAGATGTCCCATTTACCGAATTCATTGTGTTCATTCATGCCTTTATTAATGACATAGGAAACACATTCTTCTCAAGTGTTTAGCAATTAATTCTTAACATGTTTACTGCAGTCAACGTCACCCCAAGTCTTCTCAACCCATGTGGCCATGTGATGTCATAGCACCAAACAGCATGGAATGTGTCCCATTTGATGCCAGTACTCACAGGTGTGAACACAATCGTTTCTCTAGTGCTTGGAAGGACATTGCTTTTACAATTCTATTTAAAAATAATAATTAAAAGCTAGTTATCTATTTTATGCTACATCAATCCTCTTGTTTGGAATAAAACCTCTTTGAACTCACAGCCAAGAGAGTCAATTCAAACAGAAAGGAAGAATGCAGCAGACCAGGCACTGAAACCTAACAATGCCTAGGATGTTACAAAATCTAAATGTGCATGACGCACAAAAATACGCAAACCTACTGGACACAGGCTTCCACAAACAATACCTAAACTGAGAAACAGACTTTTGTTTATAAAGGAAAAATATGCCTAAGAATTCCCTATATGCAGTTATGGAATGCCTGGTACCAGATAGAGATCAAAACACTAAACAGCATTTTTAATCACTTATCTTTAAAAGCACATGTGTGTTTTAAATTTGTGAGACAAGATTAATAGGACCATTTCAGTTCTTGGGCTGTTAAAATTCAAGAAAGCAATCATTTTTGTCAAAAAGATAAAGCCTTCTAATATGCTTCTGGTTTTGAAGAAAAAAAGGCTTTTACTTGACAGTTAGTTACATAAATGTGTATCAAAAAGAGAAGCTGGCACACTTCTAGATTCATAACAATTGTCTATTAGTCTGTTTTTAATAATTTTTCTTTGGCATGTAATCCTCTTTAATTAGATTCCACTCTCTGTTGTTTCAAGACTCCATAAACTCCTGTCTTACATACCAGCGGCGAAAGCAGGAGCTACTGTCGAAATGATATGCACAATGAGTATTTAGAAGGTTTACAATTATACCCTTGCTAATCAATTGTGCTATTTTCCCCAACAATTTTAAGTGCTAATCTTCAGAAGGCATTTTAAAATTAGCTAAAATTCTGTCAAGAGATTTACAAAAATGGTTAGCATGAAGATAATTATGTCACAGCTCTTGGACTCTGTCTGTGATTGTATGCATAAATCAGAACATGTCAGCTGTGTTTTCCCTTAATTATTATCCTTACAGCAATGCATTATAGCCTAAACTCCAATTCTAATCTTTGTTTCTGGTTTCTAAACCACCCGTTATTTCAAAAGTTTGGAACTAATTAAATAATTCATATTCCCCAGAATAATAAGTGATTATCAGTTCTAAAATTTTAAGTCTCAGTAATAAGTAGATTAACATGGAAGGGATAAATTCAGTGTTAATGAACCCTCCAGCCTAAGGAACTGAACACTTGAATGTAACAATGAATTTTTATCAAATATTGATTACATGAAAATCTAACATCGCAGATAGTAGGCCCATGGAAGGACAGATGTGAGCAGAGATTCTAAGACATGTGTAAACATATACATATATATACACACACACACACACATACATTTTATGTGAACACAAGAGGCTTGTGAAACACAGTATCTGTCTGAAATGTGTATGAAATTAGTTACTTATCATCTGTCAGTACACAATTTTCAATCTTTCTGATAAAAATGTGACCTATTTTTCAGAAGGTACGAAACAACAAAACAAATTCTATCTCCCTTTCTTCCAATAATCAGCAATTACAGTGCAAGCAGGTTTTGATTTTCCTTGATTAAACAGTAGACCAAAAGATAGAATTTTGAAATAATCTCAATAATCATAATAAAACCCAAAGTCTGAGAGAATGATCTTATTTTTTTAATTTCCCCTTATTGGGGTGACATGGTCTAATGAGGCTCCGTTGGATTCAAGTGCGCAGCTCCGGGCCACATCCCCTGTGCGCTGCACTGTCAGGAAGGCGGTGGTCCACAGCGACACAACAAGGAAGCATCTCCCTAGAATGTTTCGCACCTTCTGAAGCTTTTTAAAAATAGCAAAGGTAAAAGCCCTGCTTCTCTGAACACTTCGATGCTCTGACTTACGGAAACCTCTAGATGGAATGAAGGAAGGAGCTCAGAGTTGTGAGAACTCAAAGACAAAGGAAAAGAAACGGGTGCATTTTCCTGGAACATTAGTTTCATGACAGGTATTTTGGGAAAATGTTTCAAAATTGTGCCTGTCAACTATAATCCATAGTCACATTTTTCATGTTTACTCACAATGGTGGCCTTTCCAGGAAATCTCAGAGTGGAAAGAATCACATGCGTTAAGTCATTCATGAGGTAAACGTAACATGGTAAGCTCTGCACCCGTGTCAGAGCAGCCGGAACATGGCTGGCCCAGAAAGGAGCGTGGGAGTCGGAATCAGAGATTTCAGCCGATCCTTGTGAATGACCCGTTTTCTGAAAAAGAATTTGTAATCTTAAAAACCAGGCTCCTTTTCTTGTTGGTTCAACCAACCAACAGGCAAAATTCTCTCCTGCCAAATATACAGCAACGTGCATAATTTCCTGAAAAACATTTTAGGAATAAATGCATCAGCCCATGCCACGCCTCTCTTTCCAGTCTACGCCCCAAGATTTCTAAACAACATTGAAAGTTCTGCATATTATAAATGAACCTTCATTTTTCATTTTTCCCTCAGTTGAAGTTCTGTTTAATCATTAGTGGCCATTGCCGAAGTAATATATGAGCTTGCAAAATAGGAAAGCGTACAAAGTTGGCCAACAAGTAATGGTCTTACCTAGTTCCTCTCCTCACTGGTAAACTCATTTACCCAGTTTCCATCTTTTACTGAGTTTTCCGTGCTCATGTTAACATGGGCTTCATGTTGCGGTTTTACTCTGCATGTGTCTGTGTGCACTAGTTTTTAAATGATGCTCATCTTTTTTAAAATTAATTTTTTTGCATGTACATGGATATATAGATCAATATATGCATTTTAAAGATGAATGTCTCTAAAATTCCAAAAACTGGTGAACATTCCATATTTAGTTTAACTAACTTATTAATGATGGAAATATCATTGTTATCCTTATCAATTTATTGTTACAATTAATACTATATATAATATATACCCTGGTACATGGGACATGGTGATTTTTCTTATTGTGGGAGAAATTCTTCATAATGGAAATGTTTGGATTTTTTAATTTTAATACACATGATGAGGTGTTTTGCCACAAGTGTGTGCTAATTCGCAACCCGTGAGCCAGGTAGGAGAGTGCTTCGCTAACTGAAACTCAGCAGCAACCCGTGAGCCAGGTGGGAGAGTGCTTCGCTAACTGAAACTCAGCAAATGCCAAACATCACTAATCTCCTGCACATTGGCCAACCTGAGACTGAAACCCATAAAACAATTTCCCAGCTTTGAATGAGGTCAAGCATCTTTTTCATGTGCTTTATTGCCTGTTTATATTTTCCCTTTTAAACACTGCCTCTTCCTATCCTTTGATATTTTTCGTCGTTATTTATGCTATAAATATATTCCCAGACAACTGCTTCTATTTGACTCATTTAGGGTCCATTTTGCCTCACAATCATTCCTCATTAGCTTGTTGTTTGCTTGGAAACTACATTGAGAACAGCAGAAACTGACATGAAAATTTGAGATGAAGCTAAAATGGATATGGAGAAGGAAATGTACAGCATTAAAAGATCCAACTTAGAAAATAAATGAAAATCAAGTATTATAACTTATAAGGTAAGTATTTAAAGACAATCCAGGGAAAAAAAGAAAAGAGAAAGTCGCTCCCCCCACCTGTCTAATGAAATAGGAGTGAATTTTGGAAGCCTAATGCAGTAATATTTTACTTGTATCTGCTTAGGGCCGAAAGGAAGCAACCAAGCAGAAAATGGTGCTGTTATTTATTTATGCTTAAACCATGAAATTTAATCCACTCAAACGACATCTAAATAACTGGCTGAGAAGAGAGGCTAACCAGACACTCTGTTTTTCTTACATGAGAGCATAAACATCACTAACTTCCCTTACTTGTTCCAGGTTCACCATTTCACGCTATTATTGGTGGTATGTTCGTTTCCCCAATATTTAAAGGTGAAATAATCAGTGATGGAAATTTCAGAAGGCTGAGTTTTACCCTGTTACTTCTATTTTTAGTTATGAAGCAGATGTTGCATTAACTAGAAGAAGATGCAGGCATGTTCACAGTGATTTCCAGGCCACCAAAGGCAGGACTCTGGGGCTCTGCCCGCATCCTCCCTGCACCACGTCCTGGCGCTGCAGGACCTACAGCTCCATCCTCAGTCAGGCCTTGTCTCCAGGAGTCTGCCTCTGTTTTCCTTGAGGATGACCAAAAAAAAAGTCTGAATTTTATTTTTGAAAAGTGTGACGTACCAATAACTGTATTTTTAGATAACCTCAATGAAATGCTGAAATGCGTCTAGTTTTCTTTTCCGAACTCCATGGGAAGGAGGTGGGGTCCAAGAATTTTTCTCCATGAAGGAAAACTGCTGCTCTCTCAGAGGCTCAAAACTGAAATACGATAAATCAACTTAACTTCATTGCTCCTCCCAACAGAGAGATGTGCAAAATCTGGCCTACTTACATCTTCTTACCAGTTTGGGCAAGATTCATTTTTTAAACATTACAAGGAAAACAGTATATTTACGGTCCCTGACCAAAAGGCTGCAACAAAAATGAAATTTGAAAACTGAACGAAGAGAGTTGATTATGTAGATTGCCAGGCTCGGATAATTTATATGTGATGAAAATTACAGGATCAGTTCTCAGATTAATGGCGTTATCAGTCATCCTTATTCCCTGACCCGGTCCTTTTATGAGATTATCACACAGACAAGAGAAGATGGACCAAAAGATTGGTGACCCTTTCATCCCATCATAAAACCCAAGTGGTTTAACTTGTCATCGGAAAATATACTTATCAAAATTTCCATCAACGCAGCCGGGAAGGATCACACGGCCCCGGCTCTTCTTTGCGACGCTGTGAGTCTCCGGTCAGGGACTGTCTGGAAGCACTGGATGGGCAGCAAAGGGGAGACTGAGGCCCGCCCTGGCTTGGCTCGACAATCTCCCGTCCTGCGAAGGCTATAACAGGACAATCACCACATGGTGGAGGTGAGCATGTGACATAAATAGTTCTTCATTTAAACCAGCGTCCCAACACTGATGGGCTCCTGGAAGCACATGCCACAGGGCACCCGAAACAGCAGCCAAGGGCAAATGTCACTGGTTCCTCTGCAAAGCAGGTCAGATGTTTTCATGTTAAAATGAACACGTTGGAAACTCCTCTCACAAAGGATATAGTTTACTTATTAGTTCTGTTTGTCATTATTTTGATCAAACTGGCGCACGCACACTACCAGAGACGGGCGGTCAGCTGGGCCTGACCTCACGCTAGGGACTCAATGAATGAATAAAACCCACCTCACATGAAGAATGAAACATTTGCATGAATATAAATATCTAACAAAGAAAAGACTTCACTGGCATTTTCCCTGCGGGCTCAAGGCCGGACCTCACTGAGGATGCAGGAGTGCCTGGGAAATGGTGAAAGGTGCTCGTTACTCGTCCAATTCTTAAAAACTGGCCCGCTTCACAGCGGAAAATGGCAGGCAGATCTTTAAAATAATAGCCATTAGCAGTACACAAAGCAATGTATTATTCAATACATAGAAAGTGACATTTCTGTTAACTACATTAAAGGCTTGAATTTGATAAACGGGTAGCAACCTTGCCTTCTTTTTAGAATAAACGTTGGCTATAGTCGTAAATAGAATAGCAGACATAATAGCATTACATTGTGAAGGAATATGTTATCATTTCAAAGAGAAGAATTCTTTTACAGCTTAACATTCAAGTGCACATTTTTTAAAAATCTCATACTATGAATATGTATATATTATGTACTATATTACATATACATAATATATACATGTCACATATAATATATTATGTGCACACATATACTACATATCCTTGTCATTCAAACAGGGGCTTACTTTGTGTAGTGATTCTCTACGAAATGTAATTACTAATACCTTTAGCTTTTAATCTTACTCATTTATCTAAAATTTTATCATAATTAGCGGGACTAATGATGATAATAGCTGAAGCGTTAAATGATACTAGTTCTACAAAGGTCTGCTCAGACTCCTGAGGTCAGTGAACTTGAGGGACCTCAACAGTGTGATAAATGTTGCCTTGAACTAACATTACACTCTGTTGGCACAGTTATGACACGAAAAAACAAGCAAATAAACACACTCAGGTCCTCTCCAAGAAGGAGCATCACCCCTCCGAAGGGCCTCCCACAGTTCTAATCCAAAGCCCTTATGCTCGATGGACAAGTTTAATAAATACCCGCTAAGTCCTGTCCTCTTGCCCTGCGCTCATGGAGACAGAAAACCACCAGCCACCCTTCTCCGCTGAGAGCTTGTCAGCCTTTAAGACTGTTACTCGTTCCCACTCTTCCGGTCTCTAGCCCGAACAGCCTGATGCCCGCGCCTGGACGGAGCCGTCATTCTGATTGGCTGTCAATGCTGGATTGACACATGTGCTTGTCTCAGGAACCCACTTCATGGTCCCAGCATCCCTGCTTGTTGACAGAGCACAAAGCGGACACCTTGCTCCATGCATTTCACTGATTTTGAACATAATCCACAAAATACCGCCTGACAGGTTCACACAGCAGCAATTGCTGCCTCTCCAAGTGCCCCATGAGGTAGGGTGCTCCTCAGAGCTTGAGTGACAATGACTCACTAGAACATGCAGATTCAATGGCAGAAGCCATTTTCGCCCACAGCAAATACCATACTTCTCTTCGATATAGTCAGTGGAGGTTCATCCTAATTTTCCTTCAGCAGAGCTGACTATGTGTAAACCGAATGCAACTGTAAGACAAAACAAAATGGAGCAAAAACATCCATGGAGCATTACATGGTGATTTTGAATAATTCCATTGTCTGGCCCCGATCCATTATTTATGGGATCTTCTGACAATCTCTCACGCATGTTACAATACTGGCTTCACGAGGACTTTCATTCCCCTAGCCAGGCTGGAAATGTTGATTTTTAAGCACTTGCGACATGCAATCAGACTGCCTTGTTTAGGGTAGTAAATAGATGACATGATACCCATATTTCTTTCCTTCAGAAGTCAAATGTTTATGGAGTGAGCGATACTCTTAAATAGAGACCCGTAATATTTTCCTACATACATCACTTGCAGGAATTTGATTTGTATGGGTTTACTAGAAATAACAAAGTTTATCCTAAATATTGTAGCTCTCTGTGCTCATAAAGCTTACATTTTCATAGAGGGGAGGGAGATGCTACAAATACATACTTTAAATATCTATTGAAAATATGGCACATGTGCACATGACAAATGTCGGTATTTAACACTGCAGATGAAGAGAGTGCTAAGTGCTTTAGAAGAAGAAAAAAGGAGGGTGTGATAGAAAGACATGCAGCAGGGAAGGCCTTTCTAAGGCCACAAGAGAGGGAAAAGTTGCAAAGACCATGTGATGGCTCTGAACTTGGCTAATTTCAAGACAATTTACGGGGGAAGTGTGCCTCAAGTATGACAATGGGAAGTGCCTGATGACCAAAGGTCTAACGGGACAGCAGGGCAGGGGCCAGCCATACAGACCTTCTAAACCAGGATGAGGAGTCTGTCATCATTGAAATGACAGATTGAAGCCCTTCCATGGACACAGTCGTTTAGCATCATTATCTTTAAAGCTTAAGAGCAAACCGTCACATCGTACTGTCTGATCTCCTTCTATTCATTAACTTACTGTTCCCTGTTTACTAATTTTTTAACTTAAAATATGAGTTCATTACATGTTTCTGGATTCATCAGAAAGTACAGGTTTCTTTTAAAAAAACTGCACGAGAGATAAACCCCCTTTGAGTTTGTGGAATTCACTAGGGAGAATGAAGGCGGACCCTGCTGCCCTGCTTGCTGTCCACCCTCAACTCTGATGGCACTGCCCACTGACCCCTCACTTACAAACCAGTCTTGCGTCTCCAGCCGACTGCCAAGACCTCACAGCTGGGCTAGGCCACACAACTTGCTGGTCACTGAATGGTGTTTTCTTCTACAAGATAAATTATTCTTTTTCTCCCAGGAGCAACAAAATAGTATTTTGCATGACCAAGATGAGGTCAGAAACGGAGACACATGCTATAACCCCATTTCTAGTAAAAACTACAGAAGCATAGACTAAGATTCAAACAACACACATCCAATGTTGGTGACTCAATGGTAGGATTTCAAGAGATTCCATTTTCCTCTGTCTGTACCTATTTCCTAAAAACCTCCACACGACCATAGCTACTGAGTAGTAGCTAAGTAGTAAGTAGCCCTGAATTCTTGCTCCGTGCCAGCAACACTGTTCTGGGAGCTTTGTGAGCCTTCATTCTTTTAAGTCCTACAACAGCTCTTTTGCAAAAGCCATTCTTATATTCATTTTCCAGATGGGAAACTGGGACACAGGGGCTCAACAAATTTGCTTCTGGCTTCCTGAGAAGAGACAGACAGAGCCTCTGTTTGAACATCACTGGTCTGGTTCAAGGGCGTGAACCACACTCAGCTTCCCACAAATAAGAACCACGTGGTCTTTCATAATTTTCAAAGCACTGTAATTGTTGTACTGAGAATTAAAGAAGCTAAGGAGAACTTAAGGATGTCCCTGCTCAGCACTCATCCCCGAGGTCAGTCCTAGACCCTGACGTGCCTATTTGCAGGAAGACGCATGGGTGGGTCCTGCGGCAGTTTGAGTCAAGCTGCCCCTAAAGACAGGAGCCTCTTTCAAACTTTGAAGGTTGCAACTTTCACAAATCAGACTATCGGTAGCAGGGGTACCCTCAGGAGCATGCAGACATTTCTTGCCTGAGAACTGAGTGACTTCACGGGGTCGGGGGGATTACAGACCCTCATAGCAATGTAATAACCCAAATCACGTAGATGAGCACATACCAGCCAGGGAAGGAGCGAGGGGAACGTGCTCTCCGGGACAGCATGACGCCCCCAGCCATGTGGGGAAATGAGTCTTTGGGATTCCCAGCCAGAAGGGAATCTCACACAATATTTTCAGTTTGAGTAGCTCGCATGGCAAGGCAGTCGACACAGGTTTCTAAGTATCTGACTAAAGTCGTGCACAGTTGCAACTGATAGAGGATATTTTTGCACCTCTCCTATAAATGGTAAAATGCATGTTTCCTCTCCAGTTTTCTCTGTCACTTAAGCTAAAATGTCAGTATTGGTAAAGGAGGTACATTCACATATGCTTAACTAAATACTTAGTTATGAAAACGAAGTCAGAGCTCCATTGGGACATCATGTGCTTCCACAATGCTTATTAACGAACTAGTTTGTGCTTTCACTCAAGAGTCCTTTCATCTCATATAAATTTTTAACCTAAATGGATTTTCACACCAGAACCTGGTTTTAAATGTCTGAAAAATCAGAGCCAGATGCTGGAATAACTAAATAGGAGGGAAAATGGGAAGAGAAATAATACAAGGGGTGCAACATCATCACGAGCGCTAAGAAATACCTGAGCCCACAGGAAAAATAATAGTGCTGATAAGGTCATGTGCACAGTGAAGTCCACTTTTCCCAACTTAATTTCACTGTGTAAGCTGCCTATTAAAACTACCCAGCTGGGTGATTTTTGTATTTCATTTGTTTTTCTATAAATGATATATTAAGAATCAAATCAATGATGATTTTTTAAATACATGTCCCTTTTTGGCCATTTTCTCCCAATTTCCTTACCAATTTGCTGATGAGCAGGAAAAATGCATTAGCCTCTTGTTCCCCCTTAAACTGTCTGTGTAATAAAATGAAACAACACATTTTGTGGAAAACAGGGCAGAATAGGACTCGAGCATCTTTTCCAAGTTACATCTATCAGTTTTATCATTTGAAAAGTGATGAGGCTCAACAGATCTATAATAGTGAGTTATGCGTGTCCATTGCAGTGTTATTCACCAGGGCCCAAACATGGGGACAGCCACAGCACCCTGTGAAAGGGCCAGATAAAGGAGACGTGTCCCTATACCTAAGGGAACATGACTTGGACATAAGAAAAGGTAAAATGCTGCCATTTATGACACCCAGATAGACCTTGAGAATGTAATGCCAAGCAAAATAATCAAGACAGAAAATGGTCAAGAACCATATGATTTCATCCATTCGTGGGATATAAAACTGAAAGCAACAAATGAGCAAATAAGACAAACAAACTAAACCTCAAAGACATAGACAACAGTATGGTGGTTACCAGAGGGAAGGGAGGTGGGTGGGAAATAAAGGGTAAAGGAGTCAGATATATCGGGATGGAAGATCTGACTTTGAGTGGTAGGCGTAGAAGGCAATATACAGGTGATACACTATAAAATTGTACAGTTGAAGCCCTGGCTGGTGGCACAGTGGATAAGGCACTGGCCTGCGAACCCAAAGGTTGCTGGTTCGATTCCCAGCCAGGGCACATAGCCAGGTTGCAAGCCAGGTCTCCAGCCAGGTCTGTAGCTGGAGGCAGGTGAAAGGCAACCAGACATTCATGTCTCTCTCCCTTCCTCCTCTCTCTGGAAATAATAAAGAAAATATTTTAAAAACTAAATAAAAATAAAATTGTACAGTTGAAACCTGTATAATCTTATTAACCATGTCACCCCAGTACATTTTATTTCAGAACATAAAAGACATATATGGAAGGACATTTTCATTTAGATTTTTTTTTTTCAAAACTGTAAGTCTCTAACAAATTAATATTTTGGAGCACAGATGACCATTTGTCTAATGTCCATATGTTCAAATGACATTTCTGGTATTCTTATTCAAAGAAAGTAGAAAGTTTTTATTGTAATAAGTCCAGATGAGAATCTTCCTTATTTTTAATTTAATGTAACAGATTACCTCACTCATTAATGATTCCTTTCACCTAAACTATACCGGATTAAGTTACCCAAGTGTAGATATCACATATAAAGTCAAGGACAAACAAAGGCAAAACACTTGAAAATGATATACCATCATGGAAATTCAGAAAGAGTGATTATAACTTAAATGTGCAAGGAGGACAGTTGGGCCTCCCTCATGTAGTCTTTATCATGTATTCACATATTTCTACTGTTCACAGAAACTGTCTGACCCTAAGTCAAAATAAGATATTGACTGGCCCCCAAAACTCTGCAAATATCAGACCAGACCACATCTACTTCTGTCATTTCCACAGAAGCTAATAATGCCTGCAGCAAAAAATTTTTTAAATTTTAAAAGTATGAAAGTTTTCTATAATTGTAAAGCGTCATAAATAAGCATGATGTGTACATGTGCGTTTACACAAGTGCTTAATTCACGCAAGCCAGACTGTAAAACAGAAAAATTCTGAGTTGATGAAGTTGGCATCTTTAAACCAGTGAAGAGATGCAGTTACATGATGGCTAAAGGAAACAAGATGAAGGAATAGGACATTGAGTGGAAATTAGGCCAATTTTGACATTCAAGGACAAATTTTATAAGCCAGATTCTTCACCTCAGAAATCCTCCCATTAAAAATTGATTCTCCAAATTCTGTTTTAATTTTCCTTTTGGTTTCCCTTAGTGTAATAACAACTGCCTAAAAGTGTTATTATGGCTTACTCTGGGCCAGACACAGGGTGTCACATTTGTTAACCATATTATAATAACTAGCATTATTAATATTAGTATATAGTCCTATCATCCTCATTTTGTGGATGAGAAAACAGCACCAGAGTTGAAATACCCCCCTAATATCTCAGGGCTAGTAATTTTCAAACCTGTTTTTCCACCTTTAAAAGGGAGCACACAGCATAATACATGTTATCTAATGATAATCATTACCTTATTCATGATAATGTTATCCACCTTGTAAAGTGGAGTTGCAGCCACTGAGCATGACCTGCACATTTTCTAAAAATGTCATCTCCGCTGTGACGTTGCTTTATCTGCTGGTGACCTTCCTCTCACCTTACCCAAAACTCCATGGATCCGGTGCCCACGCAGCAACTGTGGATAACGGGTAGGCCTCCCACGGATTTCCTTCCTCAGCGACAGTGATTTCTCAGGGCGAATCAACAGCATGTTTCTGGGGATGATTTGATACCCTGTGGGACTTAAGCAGAGACTGAAAATAATGCTCGTAGCGATTAAAGTATCTTGCTCCACGGAAGAGGTATGTTCCTCACTGTGAATTAGTGAACTGGCACAGTGAAAGCTCCCTTAGCAAGAGCCACTCAGAAATACATCCCCAATTCGTTAGTGGCAGCCAGCGGGCTGTCACTACTCAAGTCCTACCATGCACCCCTCGTCACTCAGGCCAACCCACTGCCTGGCGCGTGTTAACCCCACCTGGGGCTGCGATTCCACGGAACGCTGGCCGGCACTGGGCCACCAGCCGCTGCGTCGTTTCTCCCGTCTGCACGGTCCTCTCCCTCCCGCACTGAACACTCCTCTGGGCATAAACACCCGGGGCAGAGCCCAGTTCTTGGTCTAGAGCCGGCGCTCAACGTCCGCTCACTAAATTCACTCTTCGGGAACTTTCAGGCCATTAGTGGAGTCACGCGGAGCCTTAAAAACATGCCGAGTGCGTGAGCCGCTTGGGTAGTTGGGGGACCGGGCATGGGCAGCCGGCAAGCCTTCCTGGGAGCAGCAGCTGCCTGGTTACACCAGGCGCCAAATGTGTCTAAAACCTCTGTTTATTGTGAGCCTAATACCAACACGCATCTAAAATAGGTTCAGGTGTCACCGCTGACGCACAGCGTAAGCAGGCGTACCCAGGACACCGGCGCGTTTCATTCTCCGTGGAAGCGTTGAGCGCTCAGTGGTTCTGCACACGGGGGAAGCAGGTGACCAGGACGAACTGCGCACCATCAGGGAGCTCCAGCCACCTGGGCATTACATGGTGAGAGTTGGGAACCCAGTTGCCTGGCCACACTGAGAAAGCTTCCTTTCTGGGGGTGCTGGGGGCGGGGGGTGTCCCCAAGAAGCATTTCCAAAAGCGCTCCCGAAACAAGTGCTAACCTTCAATCCCTCTCCTAGCCACCTCCTCACCGTTGTTGAAGTGAAAGACTTGGTTCCATCAAGAGATGTCACAGGCAGTGCTGAGTTCTCAAGTCCTCAAGTCCTCGCACAGTGGGTGGGCCCCACCGCATGGCTGCCACCCTGCAGCTCTTTAACTATCCCTTCTGGGAGGGGGCGCAGGTGGGACAGGACCCCTGATGGGTGCAAAGTGGTAACACTTCCCAGGGCAGGGGTGAAAATTACTGAGTCACTTGCACACATTCAAAATCCATGGCACTTAAAAATATAGTTGAAGACTGATTATATTGTTATATATTTGTTTTTATGACAGGTTTACAATATATTTACTTACATATATTTTTGTTTACATACATTTACACATATAAGGATGTGTAATTAACTGATTCACCAAGCTCCACATAAACATCTCCAAATTCTCCCTGGTGCCTCAGCATGGCATGCAAAGATGATCATTGTTGATGTGTGCCATGTTACTCCCAAAGAAAGAAAGAAAAGAAAGAGTTGGGGAAGGGCTGCATTGAATGAATGATTCCTCAATTTGTAAAGCTGGGAAAATTGGCATATCTTTTCAGCAAAACCAGCTACATTATTTTGGTTGTGAAATTTTATCCTATAAACAATATTATAAAATATGTCCCGAAGGATCTCACAATTGTATAAAAGGTCCAGGTCTTAGTCACTCAGGATAAGAAACATACTCCTAGTTTCATTTGGGCATCGCAGGGAAAACAGAATATGCTTCAAGTCCTTCATACTGAAGAATCCAGATAAAACAAAAACTCAGCATAACAGCCCAAAGATAAAAGCTATCTGATATTTTTCTTCCTCTGACCTAGAATAGCCTATTTAGTCAGAAGCCAGGGTGACAGTTGTATTTTAATATTTACTGATAGGGCCTGAAAATCCTTTTCCTCACTGTTAGATGGTATCCAAGGAAATCAGGCCTTCTGCTATAGACTTTTCATTCAGCCCACTGGGGCTAAACATTTCTAGTTTCCACACACCCCAAAACTGACCCAAAGTGAAACCACTGGTATTTAAAGAAGCAAAAGAATTTGAAAACCCAAGCTTTGAATTTTAATTTTCATATATGTGGGACTGTACCTGTTTAAATTTCATTAATTAGATTTGGAATAGTAGCATGCTCTGGTCTCTAAACTTGTTGTTTCGTTGATTTGCACATCTGCTGTGGTTAAGCGTGGGTCTTGGCCCGAGGTGGAGTTTGGCAAAATAGACTGAGCCGCTCTCAGCCATCACGCCTGTGGGTTTACAGCCAAAGGAAACAAAACCATTCTCTTGAAGAGAGATCTGCACCCGTGTATTCCCTGCAGCACTTCACAATAGTCAAGGAATGGAAGCAATCTAAGTGTCCATGGATGGATGAATTAATAAAGAAGATCTTGTATAGATATACGATGGAATATTATTCAATCTTAAAAAAAAAAAAAGATAGCTTGGCATTTTCAACAACATGGGTGAACCTGGAGGGCATGACGGAAAGTGAAATAAGCCAGACAGAAAGAGACAAATACCACATGGCATCACTTATATGTGGAATCTTAAAAAAAGGAAAGAAGTTGACCTCAGAGAAACAGAGAGTAGACTAGCAGTTAGGGGTGGGGAAATAGGGGCAGGTTGGTAAAAGGGCACAACTTTTCATTATAAGGTGAATAAAGTTTGAGGAGCTAACGTACAACATGATGGATAGAGTTGATAACACTGTAATGTATAATTAAACTTTGCTGAGAGAACATAACAAATATTCCTGCGAAAAAGGGAAAGATGTCAAGGGATGAATGCTTGATTACTTGATGGTAAGAATTGTTCAAAAACTAAAAGGACATTGCCCAATCAAACTAGGAGAGGAAAAACTCGGGTGACAGCTGAGAACCAGAGTGACAGTTGAATTTTAATTGTGATTCAACTGTCCATGACTCTAACTGCTTCTTTGGGTCTTCCGTTCTTTTCTACGAAGGCCTCTGTGCATATACAAATAAAATATTAACATCAAATGAAATGTGTACACCCTTGCTTTTATGAATGCGTTTTGCCAGCTTAGTTTACAAGCTGCATTTCCTGAACATAAAAGGATAGAATAGGTTTTCTTCTCTTCCACATACATTGTAAAAATAGATTAGATAGATAGATGATAGATAGATAGAAAAAACATAGATATAGATCCTTGGAGCTACTTCTTTAAATGTTGAAGTTGAAATTTTAACCACTGATTCAATCTGCAAATGTTAAAGGTTTCCAGATCAGTCATGTAAAATGTTCTGGAGAACAGGTTAGTAAAATTCAGGGAGAAACAAAAAGGGAAAGATTCCATTCTGTCCTCTACAATGTCAAAGCACAGCCATGCAGACGGGGTATAACATGCTTCCTTTTAGTATTATCAAAGCAACCCGATTGAAGTAACAAAAAAAAAAAAATTATCCTGGTTTAGAGAAAATAAAAAGTGCAATGCAGCAGCTAGAATGTACCGATCTTGACTGGGTTCTATGAAAACCTCACTTCAAATTCATAACCCTGCCCCACAGCGGACAATGATAGGCGAGTCCCACGTTTCTTTTTTGTGCTGTTTCCCTCTGGTCACTGACACGCAGAGAACACGTGCAGTATTCACGTTCCCAGTTTGCTGAGGATGCAGCCCAACCCAAAACCCACAAAGAGAAAGGCCCCTCCACCCCCCAGTCATTTCCATGGCCTCTGATGTAACACTTCCCATGCTGGAAATCACGGCACTTCACTAAAGGAGTTCAGTCTGACCAAGGAGCTCTGTGGAGTACAGCCCACCCAGGAGTCATTTCAAAGGATCAAATGCCAGTGCCCCCTCTAATGTCCCTTAATCATGACTCTGATTAGCGCTTGACCGCGACTGTGATTCAGGACGCCGCTGCCATTGTCCACCTATCCAAGGCACCTAGCATTCCACGTGGCCCCACTGATCGGTGCGTGAATAGGGGGCAATTAGAGAGGCAGCTGTCCGCCCATTGTACAGCCCATTCGGAAAACAGCAAAACTCGCACATGCGTTTGCTGTGAGCACCCAATACGTGTTTTGCGAAGCTAAAATAATATGCGGTCAGGTGCTGAAGACAATTTAGCTGATTTCTTTTGTTTGGAGCATTCTGTTTTCCTATATGCAAAGATAATTCTTATTTGCAAATACAGTAATACATTTCATTAATATCTTTTAAAATATATATGTTCTGTTTTTATAAGCATAGTCAGTACACACCTGCTTTATTATATAGTTCTTTTTGACCTACAACACATTGTACAATTCCATTTCAATATTTATGACTGTGCAAGGATCTTCTGTGTAAATAAATTGCATCGATTTGGTTCCACGTTTTGGGGGTCTCTGCTGGGTATCCTTGTACTAATATGTAATCTCTATAAACAACTTCTTCTCTAAAGGGAAATTGCCTTGTCATGCATTAAGGGAAAACAAGAATGGGGCACAAGTCGGGCTGGTGCTCAGTCCCCTGCAGGGCTCCCCACGGTGCAATTCCCAAGGCAAAGCAGAGTGCAGGCTGAGATGAGGCTGGGCCGGACCCCTACCTCACACTGGAGCTTGTTGGAGAAAGTGGCAAAAAAAATAAAAAAATAAAAAAATCACAGGAAGATCATTCATTCATTCATTCATTTATTCCAACTTTATGCATGTAATAGGAAGTGCTCAAAACATCCAGTGGCTCTCTCTCTCTCTCTCTCTCTCTCTCTCTCTCTCTCACACACACACACACACATTTTGCTGCCAGGAAATTTCTGAGCAATAAAGGCAGTGCTCTGTTTTCCATTGCTATCCTTGATGGCTCCCTGCTCATTCCCTCTCCAGGCGCCTTCCATGCTTAGCAACTGCACTCCGCAGCCACGGTCACCATGCCCCTGCGTCTGCGCTGACAGATACAGTCCTGGGAGCACCCGCCCATCAGTGCTATACTGACGAGCAATAACACTGATGCACAAGTATGTGGCGAGCCAGGCACAGGTCTCAGCACAGTAGGTAAATGGACTCAATCACTTGTAAGAACAATGGCATTGGGTGGGTGCTATTTTATCCTCATTTTACAGACCAGACCGTGGAGGCCGGGGGAGATCCAGATCCGCTCAAGGTCACACAGCTCGTAAGTGGCAGAAACCAACCATGGAGCCCAATTAGCTTCTGTCTGGAGCTCACCCTGGCGGCAACCTGCTCCCAGGGCCTGTCCACTGCGCTCCTGTGGAGCCACCCCGCCCACACAGGGCTTCTCCGCCAGCTCACCCTGTCCTGCCCGTGCCATGCAGGCCCCCACCGTAACCCTCCCCACAGGCTTTTAAGGACCCACATCTATCTGATGATTCAAAACTTTTCACCTCCAGCCCCGACCCTTTTACTGAGCTGTACGTTTAATAGCTCAACAGGATGTCCCACAGGTACAAGAAACTTAGATGATCCCAAGCGGAATTCACTGTTTCTCTCAATTGATCCCATAAACACCTCAGTGACACATGAGGTCAACTCCTGAGTGGCTCCTGCGGTGGACTGAAGGCGTGTGTCCCCCTAAACTTCATGTTGAAATCCTACCCGGTAGAGTGATGGTCTTTGGAAGTGGGGCCCTGGATCTGCCTGCGCCTTGATCTAGGATGTCCAGCCCCCTAAACTGAGAGAAATAAACGCCTGTTGTTCAAGCCACCAGGTCTGCAGTGCTTTGGTTACAGTCGCCCCACAGACTAAAACACCTAAACACAGTCAACGCTGCTGTCCTCCACCCCCAGAGCCAGGTCCCCCTCATTTGTCTTCTGCCCCCGGTGGAGTCCTTGCCTCCCATCCTCCCTCAAACCCGCCCCCACACCCAGAGGTGGCTGACTCAGTGGAAGGCACATCTGAGTGACTCACGTTGACCATTAACACACCTTCCTGGTCCATCCTCCCAATGAGCACCATTATTACTTATTGCCACTTCTGTCTCCTTCAGACAAACATGCCAACTTTGTAAGGCCTGCATCATATCACCTGTATTCCGCAGTGACAAGTGGCACCGTGCCTGGTCCACCGTAAATAGGCACAAAATGCAGAGACAAAGTAGCGACCGTAACCAGGACACTCTCGCAGGGGAAAATGGCGGGCCAACACCTACACGTTACTTCGTCAACATCATTGCCCAGAAGGAAGCAGGTCAGTAACTTATTCTTATTTATTTATTTAGAAAGTTCTACTGAAAAACCCCTGGTGCCAGATTATGTGGGTTCAGCCTTGGGTTTCATCGTTTGGTTTAGTCTTATTTTTTATTTTTACTGTGGGCTCCTACGAAGTGCCAAGGGTTTAGAATACAGAAGCTAAAATTCGGAAAACATCTCTAGTAATGGGCTGGCTTGAATTGCCTTTGTTTTTCTTTCCACCCAGGGTGTTTTCTGATTTGTGAAGTTTTCCTGGTCTTCAAACGTTGCTAATGGGGTGCCCTGGCTGGCACGGATCACTGGGCTGGACATCGTCCCACAAAACAAAGGTCACACCTTGATTCTCAGTCAGGGCCCAGCCTGTGCTCTGGCACCGCGAGGGGCAGCTGATGGATGCTTCTCTCTCCCATCAACGTTTCCCGCCTTCTTCTTTGCCCTGACTTCCCCTTTCTCTAAAGAACTAAATAAAATCTTCTTAAAAATTGCTAATGGGAAATGAGTGCAAAATATTTATGTAATTAGGACAGTTCAACATTTTCAAAAATGGCAAAAATAAACAGTAGTTACGGAACACCTGCTTAAAGGATACTGGAAGTAACTGCTTCGTGCTTCATTACCCAGTATAAACACACTTGCCAGTTTAAATCCCCGGCTGAATTCAGATTTTCCAATTAGCGCTAGAATGGATTAAAATTGCCAGGGGAAGAAACCGGAGTAAAACACTTCAGAACTGCCCTTCCTAAGTGCACAGTTCCGGGTCGGGTGGCTGCTTGTGTCAGAGAAGACACCTATTTTCTCATTAACTTATCTACACCACACTTGCATCTACGTTACCAGACAATTTTAGACAATGTTTTTGTAGATTGTAGTCGCCTTCAGTGGCATCCTGTGCAGCGCCCGGAGAATAACGCAGGGCTGGAGAGCGAACCTCATGGGGACTCAAACGACACCACCTGCAAGCCCGGGGTGGGCCGGTGATTTCACAACCAAACCAAACCAGAAAACCGTGAAGCCAAAGCAGGGGGAGAGGTTTTGTTAATCAAAGAAAAGAAAAATAAACAAATAAAACCTTTATCTCTAAAGGTCAGAGAGTTGGCTGACAAGGCACCTCATGGGTGACCTTCAAAAATTATGTAAGACCGCCGTTCGTCACCTTATCTGTCTCTCCTAAGCAGGCACGAATGACTCCAGGAAGCACACACTAGGGTCCCACGACCTGCCTACACCAGGAGGTGATTTTAATGAGCCTGAGTAATCCTGGAACATCTTCAGCAGAGTCTTCCTCCGTGAAACAAGAAAATGCATCTGAGCTGCGCGTTTCATCGTGGTAAGAATCCAGCGCAAACTGGAAAGCCGCCGGAAGGTGCTGGGCGCAGGATTGTGGAAGGACTCCTCAGGCGTGCTATTAAGAAGCGACTCTAGGGCCAGTTCCTCCTTAACTTCCTCTGTCTTAAAAAACTAAATAAGTGAAAAAGGAGAGGCTCTGCCAGGAGGTGGGGACCCATTCGGGCTGCTGGCAGGAGCCAGGCGAGAGATCAGGGTGGGGACTTGGAAAGGCTGTGGCCACAAATGAGGCCACCAGCCAGGGCCATGTATACATTTTTAAGGAGAGAAATTCGGGCACCAAACTAAATTTACATCATGTTTAACTGTTCTAATAGATGTTTTAAGCTTTAAAATGAAGCACACTTTGAGATTATTCTAATAAAAATATTTAAAATAAAACAGCTATACTTTGCATATATGTAACTGTATTACTAAATACATATAAAATCTAGCCTTACATGTGCAGAATGAAATAAAGTTTCCGTGTGGAATTGAGTATCAGTGCTACTCATAAAGGAGCTCTTACTGGGAGTTCTTTCCCAAGGTTTCTAGTCTGTTTTCTTGGTCAATGTTGAGCACAGAGTTGCCCTAGCTTGTGTTCCAGGGTTTAAAGCCAGAAAACAACGAAGGCAGTGTAAACAACGTATGAACATATGTAAATATGCTGGCATTAAAAGTACATCAAAATTTTATGTTAACATCTCCTTCACACATTTTACCACTGTAACTTCACAATAAACTAATCACAAGTAGTCATTCATGAGGTGAAACCCTGACTTTATAAGACTATTTCTTAATGCTAATAGAAGGCATTTAAAATCATATGCACTATGGCAGACGACCTTTAACATGAAGTTTGTACTTGGCCATCTTTGGATGAGAACAAATGAGAAAAGGGACTTGATTTAAACTCGTCAGAACCACACTGTCCACGTGAAGCTTTTTACAAATTGCACGTGGGTGCACCGCCCAACTCACCTTACATCACTACTATGATCTCCAAAGTTTTGAACGAGCAAATAAATTCAGGGTGGTCTAAGTAACCTGCTGGAGGTCTCAGAGTAATAAGCAGAGGGACGGAACTGGAATTTGGTTCTGAGTGCTTGAATTCTTGAAATTCACGCAAAGAGGGCATCTCTATTTTACTAGGCCTGCATAAGGTATAAAGCGAAAGAGAAAACATTGAACCACACGTGCAAATCGCATCACCTGGCATGTGAGTAACCATGAAGAATTTCAAAGCCCTGACTGACATCATCAGCAAGTCTTTAAAACATAATCAGTAGGCTCACTCCCAGAACGGCACTGTAAGAACCTTGGTAGATCAACTGCCCAGCAACATAAACATAACTGATAAAAATCAGTAAAAATCACCCCTGGCTGGTGGCACAGTGGATAAGGTGCCGGCCTGCAAACCCAAAGGTCACTGGTTGGATTCCCAGCCAGGGCACATAACCAGGATGCAAGCCAGGTCTCCAGCCAGGTCTCCAGCCAAGTCTGCAGCTGGAGGCAGGTGAAAGGCAACCATACATGGATGTTTCTCTCCTTCTTTGCCTCTCTCCTTTCCTCTCTCTGGAAATAATAAATAAAAAATCAGTAAAAATCAGAATCTTTTAAAGTCTCCAAAAAGTACCCCAGTGTCAAGCAGCAAACGAAGAAACATTTCTTCAAGAAAACCTGACGAGAGCTTGGTGAGCATAGTAAGGGTCGATGGCATTCCACGTGCAGCTGCCTCCTCCTCCACGCCCCCAGCCCAGCATGACAGAAATGCCACCCAGGTTAGTGTAGCCAGAAGCTCAGGGCTCCCTGCTGCACCAGCTTCCGGGGAAGGTTGGGGCGTCGCTCGGGGGAGAGCAGGCTGCCAGCATTTGTCACTCCCGCCCAGGCAGCAGGGAAACTGCCTTCCTCAGGAGCAGCCCTGGGGGCCTGCAGGCCTTCAACATGGCTGGCCCAGAGCTGGGAGTCAGCACAGCGGGAGAAGCAGCTGAGGTGCCAGGCCACTGCCTACACCAAGGCCCAGCCATGAAGCCAAAGTGCCACTGAGAAAAGCAAGCCATTGCCACCATCCCTAGCTCTGGAGCCGTTGCTGAGAGATTTTCCCAAGAAGAGGAAGACCACGTGACTGATACTTGGGTGGAGAGGGATGGACTGCATTTGAATCAGTATGAGGGTGGCTCATGCCTAAGGGTACCCTCAGAAATCGGATTTTGATGACAAACAGCTGAGAGGAGGCTGGCAGCTCCCAGAGAGCAATAAACTGAATCACAAAACACAGAATTTGCCCGAGAGAACCCCGGGGGAAGAACAGCTACCCTGAGGTCACAAGAAACCCCTAGGGCTCACACCAAAAACCGCCCCCTGCAAAGGGACCCAAATTTAATTGAACCACAGCAGGGGAAACTTATATCCGAAGGTATTATAAAACGTAATAGAACAACCCAAGCCAGGAATCAGTGGAGACTAATAGTGGGTTTGATACCAACACAGGTGAACAGTTGTGCACAGGCCCAGGCTTCACCCCATGTGAGCATGTTGGAGGTTCACGTTGTGGGGTGAAGATGCCCCAAAGTAGTCCATCAGCTCACTAGGCAAGTGAGCAAACAACAACAAAGAGCCTCCATGTTAGGGGAGGGGGTATTATTATCCAGAATTATTACCGTATGTTGTCTAAAAGGTACAGTTTCAACTGAAAAAATTACAAGACACTCAACAAAACACGTTTCTATGTTTACACAAGAAGAAAAGCAGACGAGAGAAACTGCCTTTCAGACGGTCAGGGGTCAAATTTAACAAAAACATTGAAGTAATCATTATAAAGAAAGCATGGTATATCTCATCCAATAGATAATGTCCATCCACACAGAGACAAAATTTAGAAAAGTACCCATGGGCATTTTGGAGTTGAAAACTGTAATAGCAAAAATTTTTAAATTCTTAGAGGGGCTCAGGAGCATATCTAAACTGGCAGAAGAAAGAATCAGTAAAGTTAAAGAGAGATCAAGAGAAGTTATACAATCTGAGAGAAGAAAGGAATGAAAAAGCAAACAAAGCCTTAGAGATAGGTGGTACACAATTGAGTACACCAAAATACAGTAATGGGAGTGCCAGGAAAGAAAGCTGAAAAATGTAAATAGTTATAATAGCTGAAAACTCCCCAAATTTAGTTTTAAAATGAGAGAAAACATTAAACTGCACACCCAGGAGCTAAACAATGCAAAACAGGATAAATGCATAGAGATTCACACAAAGATACGGCAATAAAAATGCCAGAAGACAACACTAAAAAGAAATTCTGGAAGCAGCTAGGGGGGAAGAAGACTCATCATTATGTACAGGAAAAAGCTCCAAAAAGTTTAACAGCTGACTTCTCATACAAAACAATAGCTGTCAAAAAGCAATGAGGAAAGGTTTTAAAAGTACTAAAAGAAAACAAAATTGTCAACCAAGGCTCTTATACTCAAGGCAGAAGAACAAAAGAGACAGGCCTGAACAAGCACCGTGCTATCTGAGCCTAATAGATGCCTTCACTCCACTCGACAGCACAAAACACGCTCTTCCCGAGTGCGCACAGAACCTTCTCTGAGACAAACCATCTATGAGGCCCGAAAACAAGCCCCAAAGAGTTAAAAGAATTCAAGTCATATGAAGTCGTTCTCCAAACACAGTGCAATGGAGTTGGAGTTCGATACCAGAAAGCAATTTGGGAAATTTACAAACAACGCAGGTGAATATGGTAAACATTACGCTATCTGAGAAGAAGCCGGTTATAAAATACCATATATTGTATGATTCCACTTTTATAAAATGTCTAGAAGAAGCAAGTCTGAAGAGGCAGAACATAGATTGTGGTTGCCAGGGGCTGTGAAGTGAGGGAAAATGGGCAGTGACTGCTCACGGGTATTTGCTATGGTTTCTTTCTGAGGTGGGAACACGGACGGTAGTAATAGAAACAACACTCCACCTACACTAAAAGCTACTGAGGTCTACACTTCATACAGTGAACTGTGTGGTGTGTAAACTCTTTCTCAATCAAGCTGTTACCAGACCTACAATCACAGACATCTATTTTCAGTGGATTTCACTGTAGGCTACGTTCACTGTAATAAACATCGCTGGGACTTACTTTATTATTCTAATATAAATGGCAATTATTTTTAGGAGATCCTATTATGACAGAAATGATCATTCTTCAATCTATATCTTTAGATGGCTGTTGTCTGGGCAGCAAACACAGCAGGGTTATGAGTTTTAATGGCTTATTCCTTATAATAAAATAATGCCAAAACAACCTATTTATTAATAACAGCCAACATGAACAATATAATTAATTGCACTTCATACAAAAAATGAAAACAATCTCTTATTATAAAATAAATGCAGGTTTTGGTTGCCTACTTATTTAACCTTGAACCATTACTAATCTCATATTAATCCTCACTGAAATAGAAGGTGACACTTTTAAAGGTGGTCATTGTGGCCAACGTTTAAAGGAAGAAAGAGGGAGAAAAAAATCTGCGTAGCATGCAAGAAAGACGACAGCACTTATTTTCATTTTTACTTCCAAAATGCATATTGTGATAAATGATTATGTTTATCTACTTCGGCAGAGTAATGTAACTTTTGAGAATAAACATTCTAAATGCAATTTATTGGCTGCTTATCACAGTGACTTTTCTTTTACCTAGTGTATGTAGAAAGTACACGTGAAATATTGGGTTAACCTTTGGCAAGAAGGCAGTGACTTGAATTCAATGGATCTTGGGGAAAAATAAATTGAGTTGTGGAGAATAGTTACCAAGTATTTGACTTAAATATATCCCAAATGAAAAGTGAGACAAAATAAAAACATAGGACATGAGCGGTTGAGAGCTGTTAAAAACAATTTTCCAAAGCAAGACTTTTTTAAACTAAAAGTCAATATCATCAATAACTAAGCACAGGCAGAATGATACAGAAGAGCTCTAAATTACATTCTTCCTGAGAAAAGCCCAAGCCGGGTCCTAACAGGGTCACGGATGCCCCTCCCTGGATCGATGGAGCCCTTGAAGGGGCTGGTTAACCCTTTCAGATAAAAGGTACATTACTTATGCAGGGGGATTTTCTCCCATGCACAGAACTTGACTTTCCCAGTCATTTTCAGTAACACAGCAAAAAATGTACCAGTGGTTCTATAGAGACAGAAAAACAGAATTAGAGAAGAAATCTTAGTGATTTTCTTAGAGAAGAAAAATTAGTGAAATCACTGGCACTAATTTTGTTTAATAGATGTAAATTTGGCACAATATCTGCAGATCAATGGATGTGATCCATCCCCAAAACAACATAAAGGATGAAAATCATATGATTGAGCCCTGGCTGGTGGCACTGTGGATAGGCACCGGCCTGCAAACCCAAAGGTCGCTGGTTCGATTCCCAGCCAGGGCACATAATCAGGCTGCAAGGCAGGTCTCCAGCCAGGTCTGTGGCTGGAGGCAGGTGGAAGGCAACCATACACTAATGTCTCTCTCCCTTTCTGCCTCTCTCCCTTCTCCTCTCTCTAAGAGTCATAAATAAGATCTTTTTAAAAAATCATACGAGCATATCAATGATGCAGAAAAAAAGTTTTCTGACAAAACCCAGCACCCCTTTATGACGGAAGCTTCCAGCCAACAGGACAGGGCAGGGCATCCTGCATCAACCCCCTCAGCCGCAGACCCCATGGGAAAAACTAAGTGTTCATTTCCCTTCAAATCAGGAACACAACAGACATGTCCACTTGTACACACATGCATGTACGCACACTCGCGTGCATGAAAATAAAAGGAAAAATAGACCATGATTCGGAGACATTCATGCAAGAGATCAAGTCAAGGTGATGCACTGTCACTGTGATGCCGATCAACACTGCCTGGGGCGTGGTTGGAATGCCGCACTGTCCCTGCCTCTGGTGAGCGCATCAGAGCGCACCTGGGACCCTGCCCTGGTGACAGTCACCAGCCCTCACTGCACCAATGAAAGTGACACGTTAGCCTGGAAATGCTGAGCTGCAGAACCTGAGAGCTTGAATCCCACTTGCGAGATGTCACGTGGCCAGTGTCCTCTTTCTGAAAACGCAGCTTTGTTTTATATACAATATTGATTATCTAAATATAATGCGCCATTAAGCTTCCTTCACCTTCCCATTTCAAATCATGAGCAAATGTTTCCTCTTCAATACTGGTCATTATTTATGATAATGCTGAGCCATTAAAATGATACTCGCTGACTGACGTTTTAGATTTATAAGCTGAACTTGAGGAATTGCATTTTGTCCTATTTAAATTATCCCTAATTTTGTCTTTGATGGCTAATGCTAACTCCTCTATAAATCATCTCCTACTTCCATGGCATCAACTAAATAATAATAATAATAATAATAACAATAATAATGGTTTTCTCATGTTTTGATAATCAGGCATAAGTACACCATAATTTTTGATAAAACAGTGTATCATGCAGCCATTTTTTGCCCTCAATAAATAGTCTCAGCTTATGAAAACAGAAAAATACCTATTGTTTAATCCATTTGATCAGTATTTGTTGCTTCCGTCACAAAACAGTCTAACATATTTTGATTGATGGAGAGTGGAGCTTTTCAGTACATAAAAGTTTCATTTTTCCAAGCCCCAGTCCCACGCAGTTTTCCCACCTTTGCCAAGTTCATTAGCCAAAGTGAAGGGTGAACTGAAGGCAGGATCTCAGGAATGCACCAAGGCACGTTCGGTTCCTGCATAAGCTCATCACTCACACGCTCGGCCTCCTGCGAAGTTGGCTGCAGAAAAGGAAAGAATTTTGCACCCCAAGCCCACACCTGAGGTAAAAACCACCTCAAGGCCTTGGAAAGCCATGCTCACCTATTCTGGGAAGACTCTTCACATTTTCCTAATTTTCTTTGAATGCACTTTCACTCTTTGCCCAGATTCAGGCTTCTATACCCTGAAGTTGACCTACCTTTCCAAGTAATTGATCTTTTATTTTTTAAATACCTGACTAGCTCTACAGGGCGCGTGCAGTGAATTGGCAATAACTTTGCATCTCCTTCTTTCAGTGCTTATTAATTTTAAAAACTGTGTTTCTAAGGTGATGATATAACACCATTGTTTCAGATAGAAAGTATTAAATTTTGAGAGCAACCATCATGTTGCTCTCAAGGAATACAATGTTAGAGCAACCATCGTTTCTGGACTACGTGCAGGGCCAACTGCTAAGGAAATTGAGGGCTTCAATAACATCCCTTTACATACAGTTGACAACGTAAAGAAGGTGTATGATGCTGATCCTGATGTCACCACACCAACAAGGAAAACACATAAGGTACGCAAAGACTGTGCAAGTCCAGACATTGTACACAGAATCCGAGACCATCAATGAAGATCCAGGATGTTTACCTTGATGTTTTGAGAGAAGTAGTTGTACCGTGGATGAAGCAAGTTGCAAATGGACATCATCTGATCTTCCAACAAGATGGGGCACCAGCACATAATGCCAAAAAGGTGCAAGAATTTCTCAGTGTCAATATTCCTGAATTCTGGTCACAGGAAATCTGGCCTAGTTCACCAGATGCAAATCCCTTAGACTATTATGTATGCAGCATTTGTGAGAAAGAAGTGAATCCACAACCTCATTCCAATAAAGAGGCTGTTAAAGCCAAGACTGAAAACATGATGATGTCCATGGATAAAGAAAAGTTCATGAAAGCATGTTCAAGATCCCGAAGTCAAATCAAGTCCATTATTACAGCCAATGGAGACTTTTTTGAACAATTTTAAAAATGACTATGTTTATGTATTTATATATAAGAATAAATTTATTTCAAAATATAATACTTTGTGGTATGTTTATTTTACTAAAATTTTGCCAACTGATTGTGCGTACCCTGTATACAGAGGCCAAGTTTCCCCCCACACACAAAGGCTCTCATGGCAGCTAATAAATAGTTAGCAAAGGACAAAGTCTCCAACAGCCCTAAATCTTACAACTTTCTCTTAATTAAGTATTCACTAAGTACATTGCATAGGGTTAGAGGCTCACTTTGGTCATAGATCTCAGCTGTGCCATTTTTTTCTGTTATATCAACTCTCAATCTCTCTACTTGTATGATAAAACGGTGACTAGTAACAGTACCTACCCCACAGGGTTGTTTGAGGGCTCACTGCTTATTACCAATCAGTATATGACAGAAATGTGTTTTTGACTCCATTCCTGCTCCTGCACTGTCAATTCTGAAGATATGCATGGGAATCATCTTTTTGAAATACAGTAATATTTTTAAAAGATGAAGGCAATAGGTGAAAGGGTAACTATAAATGTGACAGAGTGAAAGAGAGAGATGGATCCCATACCAAACCAAATCACTGATCCCTGAACTTATCTTTGCCCCAAGTCTGCAATTTAATAGCAAACTGCTTGAAAATGCAGTATCCTCCTCACAAATTAATTCATCTCTGAAAATGAACAATGAAATTCAAACAGACCCTAAAATCTACTACATACATATAGCAATGTAAAGGTCATTTTACATGCATACAGTTGTACATATTCATAAAATTTTGGTCCCAACATGTTTAGATAAATTCATGTTACATGTCCTTCCCAAGAAAGACCAGACCATAAGTGATGAATTTATAAAACATCAAAAATCTCATCAGCTGGAAATGAATGAACCCCTGAGAAAATTAATCATCTTGCCTGGGAAATCAGAATTATTTCCATTAAACAAATATAATTCCTGCATCCTAAAACATCATATTTGCCACGTCACTCTGCTCTTCCACGGGCGAAGATCTGCCTCGCAAAGCGATGGCCGGAACCTGCAAAGCCCAGTGACTCTCTTGGCCTACGGAATACACGCCACATGCCAGGCGCCCAAGTCCTGTCGCACCTGCATCTTGTTTATCAATTGAGTCTACGTGGAATCCTATGTCCATACCTCAGCTCACACCACCATCTCTGCGTAGGGTACAGCCACGTGATGAGTTTAATTGTAAACTTTAGGTTCTAAGAACCATTTCCCCCCAAAATTAAGAAGAAATGTCCCTCCCTTAGATTGTACCCATGAACTTGTAGAGTACCTATTGCCACTGCCATTCATTGGACAAACTGGTTTGTCAAACCAAAGCAAGAATATCGCTTATACATCCTCCTGTCCTCAAAGCATCATATCTCTGCAGTAAAAATAACCCAAAAGATTGTTAATAAGAAAAATTCCTCAGTAAAACAGTCTCAAAAAAAGCAGCAAGCAACTTCCACTGGAGAGTAGGACTTGCACATTGTCAAAACCAACAGAATCCTGTTGGTTTCCTAACGTTCCTCCAATCGCCAAGGCCGGAGAACACTTGTCACCAGTCACAAGTACTTTAAGCCACCTAAACGGTGACCATGCCAACATGGAAGCACTGTGAGCTGAGATGTACAACCTGCAACAAGTTCTGACAAGAAAACCAATGAAATACTTGTTTTCCATTCCTACAATGTTCTAGCGTCAACATTTTGGATTTTATTACAGAACCCAGAATTCTCCAACATACAGAAGACATGGCCCCTACCCAAAAGAGAGGATGGACCACTGGAGGAGGTAGATGGGGTGAACATAAACAACGTTTTTAAGTAGGTTTGCAGACTATGGCCCCACCAGCCTGAAAGGTGAGTCTAGGAAGGGCTAGCCTTGAAGGGTGTGCACTCTTTTAATGGTTCTGTTGAGATCTTTAAAATGAAAAGGAGATTCTTTAAGAAATCTTGAAGACAAAGCAATGTTTGTTATTTATAACAAAAAGCTGGAGAACACACGGCAGTAAGAGAAAATTTAAATTATGATGTGTCTACAGTGGAGTAATAGGTCAATACAAAACCATTAAAAATCATGTTTAAGCCCTGGCTGGTGGCACAGTGGATAAGGCATCAGCCTGCAAACCCAAAGGACGCTGGTTCGATTCCTAGCCAGGGCACATAACCAGGTTGCAAGCCAGGTCTCCAGCCAGATCCGTAGCTGGAGGCAGGTGAAAGGCAACCATATATTGATGTCTTTCTCCCTCCCTGCCTCTCTCTCTTCCCCTCTCTCTGAAAATAATAAATATTTTTTTAAATCATGTTTAAAGGGGTATTTACTAATGTGGAGAAATATTCTTGATCGCAGGTTGTGTTCTCCTCCTCCTTTTCTAAAATGCCTGGTAACGTTCAGATGTCAGGTATTTACTACCTTTTGCAGACAGGATGCTTTTGTCTGCCTATAAACATTCTCATTCTTGTTCTAAGATACATTGGAGTTTTGGGGAAATAATTTGGTTCCTGCAGGCCTTGGCTTTTCAGAATTTTGAGGTGCACTTGGGCAGCATTTGGGGCCCAGGGCTAGTTATTTCCCACTGAGGCAAGAAACTTGTGCGAATCCAATGTTCTGAGAACCGTGAAGTTTTCCAGTCTGGCTGGTGGTGTTCCTCTGGGTAGTTGACTGATTACTGATAAGCGAAAGAGAGCAAAGGGCTTGGACGTGGAGCTCAATAAACTGGGGAGCGTGAGCCGGTTCACCAGGGAGCTCCAGCTCTGCACACCCAGGGGACCCCAGCATTGCTCTGGGGGGACTGACAGTACCCCCTTCAAGCTGGTACTGGAGAGTTGGGAGGGGCGGCAAGGGGGCGCTTGACCAAAGAGGCCTGGCAGTCTAAGCAGAGAGTGCGGAACAGTCAAAAGCCGCCAGCAGCTTGGGGAGTTGATTGATTCTTTTGTAAAAGCATCTGGTCTGCCCCAAACCCAAGCTGACATAATTCCGGGGGAATGAAGAGTCCATCAGCGTCACTTTCCCCACACACACTTCCCACACTCACTGCCCTGCTCCCACCTGCGGGAGCTCGGGGCCACGTGGGTCTGCCAGTGACCAGTGTCTGGGGCACCTGTGGGCGCCCAAGGCCTGAGCTTCCCGTGAAGCAGAAACTCCGGCCTGGGCTTCTGTCTTGGCCTCACTGAGGACATGGTTGGACTCGATCCATGGTGGGACACAGGGATGGAAATTTGGGGACCCGGGCAGATTTCCACAGGAACATACCACATCTGCTACTCGTGGGTCCGTGGGGTCCTTTCCTCGCGGTCCCATGGAAGACTCTAATTTCCACCAGCACCCATGGGCGCAGGTGCTGCTTCTTCTAGTTCTTTCAGATGTTCTTCATTGCGGGTCATTTTCCTCAGACCCTTGCGCTGATCTACACCCTGTCGAAGGCTCCCTGGGGCCCCGCGGCCGGTCTCCAGGTTTCTCTCTGGGGCCTGTTCCTGCTCTGCAGACCCCGGCTGCCTGGTCCCGGACCCTCAGCCCGGCCTCCTCTGTGCAGGCTTCCCGCGTGGAAGCTGTCAGCTCCCTGCAGTGTCAGCGGGGCGAACGGCGGGCTCCCAGGGGCAACCTTTCTGCAGCCTGAAGCTTCGAGAACCATGTTTGGGGTATTCTGTTTTGCTTTCACTGTTTCGGGTGGAAATGTGTGCCGGGCCGGGTCGGTTCAACAGGCCTGAGCCGCTCAGATCCACACAGTCCTTCAAAAGGCCTCTTTTCAGAAGTGGCCCTGGCCCGCCTGCGGGAACTGAGCCGGGACAGCTGGCCTGCCCAGGCCACGGAGTGGGACTCAGGCCAGCCGTGGGTCACCGCCGGACTGTGCTGTTTCCTGTGTGGTGGGGCCGGGCTGCTGGTCACGCTGCAGCCCATGTGCCCACACAGCTGATGCTGGATAAACACTGTGCATGGGCCACACCTCGCGGTGTTGCTGGGGGAAGGGGAGTCGGTGTGCCCCGTGTCACCCTGTTGAGAGGCCTCCTGGAAGGTTGCACCTGGTCTCCTCTGGATGTTGAGCTGTGTACCTTCACCCGTGGTTGGGCGGAACCCATTTCTCATCACAAGCAACTGTGGCCATGAGGTCTGAGAATACTTCCCGGGACTCGGTGAGCCTGGGAGCCATTTAGAGGACACCTGGCAGGAGGGTAGGAGGCCCTCCCCTGCCACCGCATCTGGGGCAGACAGGGAGGGGACACAGATAAAGGAACCATACTTGAATGGTTACTCCTTCCCATGCAGCTTCGCTGGGTAACACACCTGGACAAGAAACCTAGAACAACTCTCAAAAATGTCAGCAAAATGATTTCTCCACACACATTTATACTCGGTGAAGGTCCAGCCAGTCGGATGTATTTAGAAATGTATTTGGGCATCTCATTCAGGGAAGGGGTGCACTCTTCCCACCCCCCTCCTTCTGGGGCCCCAACTTCTCACGTGACCTGTGGGGTGGATGTGAGTGGATCAGAGAGAGGAAGGACATAAACCCGTTGTCAGGTCAAGGTGCTGTGTGCGCTGGGCTTCTCTAGGAGAGGAAGAAATCAATTCTTGTCATAATGCGGCTCGTGCCCAAGGTGGCCAAGTGGGTGTGGGAAGCCCTGACAGAGCCACCGGTGAGGGGACACATCCAGGGCCAGAGCGCATCCAGACACCAACACGAAAGCATTTGGCTCCCCTCCCTAAAAGACAAATGGGAAATCCCAGCAGCCTAAGTTCGTGTTTTTCTTGAAATCCATCAAGATGTCAAAAATCCTAAACCGAGAATTACTCATTGCAAAAAAAATGATTCGTTTTAATCTCCATTGATCAGCTGCTAATAGGTTTCTCCATGTGAGCTGATATGAATTTTTTACAGTCTGGCATGGTGATGTGAATGAAAATCTGCCTCCTGCTCCTCTCTCAGTGGTTCCCCAGAAACTTCCCGTGACCGCTGCCTGCAGGCGACGCCCCCCCGTCCAGCGTGTGACCCCTCCTGCCAGGCCGGGCCACACACACACTCCGGAGCTCTCCATGCACCAGCCAGAGGAACATTCCACTCATTTCAGGATTTGCGCTCAGCCTGCTGGCTCTGTCCAACAAGAGGACAGTTCAACTGTCTCAACACTTTATAATGTCTCTTAGTTGGGAAAAAATACTTAGACACATTTTTACGAAGTATTAGTCGGTTCTTGCACTAAATGACTATTCATGAGAGCCTCTGGCGAGTGGGGGTTACCAGGTCCCAGCCATCCCTCTGAGTGTCCACCACAGCAACCCCACGATGCCATCCGCATTATTGTTTCCCATTTACACACGAGAAAACAAAAGTACGGGATGCTGAGTCCCTTGTCCAGAATGTGATGGAGATTCCAGCCCCGTGTTGGCTTCAGACTGGACGCTGTCCATCACTACCCTGTCCTTTCATCCCAGCCAGCAACACACAGCATTAGCTTCACATTTATTTCAAGGTATGTAACTCCGGGATTTCAGTGTCATTGAGGTCAATAATGAAATCAGTTTTGCTTTGGAGCTCGTAAAGTCAAACTTGAAAGAAAAGTCTTATTGTGGATGAGCCACAGCATCTAACAAACTACCTGACACATGTTGTTATCTGTTGTTGGTTGAAATGAAGAGAACAAAGCAAAACTTAAAATTATGGTTAAGAAAGCTCAGTTGAGCAAACAAGCAAAAGGACTCACGGATGAACAACAATGTGGTGACTGGGTGGGGGAGAGGGCAGAAGAGGGTAAATGGTAATGGAAAAAAACAATACACACTGAACTATTAAAGGAGAAAAGAAAGGACCGTCAGACTGAGAGACCGTGGTCCTGGCTCTGTCCCCCAATATGTGCGGATTTATAGCACTTGACCTCCCTATTTAGTTCCTGATCTGTAAAATGGGAACAAGGATTAAATTCCTTCCAGTGCTTAAAAAAAATCTACCAGGAGTCAATGGCCATGGATATACTTTGAGAAGCTACAGAAAAATAAATGCACCTAACAATTTGTGATTACAGGGACAATGGTAACTATAGAAAATAATAGTTAGGGTATAGAACTAGCTTAGGGAAAAATGCTCCGTTCTTCTTGGTATGTCACTTGAACATTGGTGTCATCTTACAAATGACATATAGGCTAAAAAAAATGACAGTGAAATATAGCACGCTTCAACTGCCTTTCAGTTGTCGGGTTTGAATGAAATCCAGACATCTTATCTGAAAAGCGACAATTTTTCCTTAATTGTGAGGAAATCACAGATGCTCCGGTACCAAAAATACTCCACAACTCAGGAATGTCAAGTTACACCAGTTCCATCATAACAAGAATTACATACTTAACACTTTCAATTCATAAATTTTTTCCTACACACATGATTAGATCCTGGATTTCAACCGAAACCCACACCAGCTAAAAATTTCTGCTTCTGTGCCTGTCTGCCCCAGTAGACTTGGCGCTTACTGAGAATAATGAGTGGCTATGACCCACCTTAGTGTTTTCAGTACCTTGTATGAAACAAAATGAACTGACTTGCACCTTCTTAGTATTGGAGCCCTCAGGTGGTCCATTGACAGATAAACCTCATAAGGTAAAAAGACAGCCTATCTGCAAGACCGTCAGGGTCAGGACCAAGTCTCCTGGCATCATCACATCACCAAATTCCTGCAAGAACATTGCATGGGAGCAAAGAAGCTCCCAGATAGTTTTAAATGTTCTGAGTTATCCGCCATTTCACGTTGCTGCTGACCCTACTTCTGATTGGAAGCCACATATCAAAGGAGAAATGGGGCAAAAACCAGGAAATGGATGACTAACAAAAGCAGAGAGGAGCATAACAGGTCAGAAGTTCAGTGTTTCAGATGTATTAGGTAAAGCTAGGTTTCTTTATTTCCCCAAGAAAGATGACATGATTCCTGTATTTAAAATCATTCTCTAAGCATTAAAAGTTTCCCCCTGCCATTGAAATCCTTTTCATCAAGATGGGTAAATTATCACCGTCACTTTCAATACAAAGCTCCTTCCACTTCAGCTGTCACGTTTCAGCTTCACACTGAAAATAAATTTTAAGCAGTTGCATTGCTAGGTAAGGAGGAATAATTTTGCCAAATTAGTAGCATTCGGCTTCTAGTGAGATTTCTTTATTTTTTTATTCATAGACTATTTTGTAAAAGGCACATACTACAGGGCTATTTACATTTTAAGTCTTTGCTTAAATAGCGTTCACCCATGGTAGACAATCAGCTATTATTCTCCATTTCAAGATAAATAACTGTAATAACTTCCAGGTGTTTGATAAAAGGTACTTCCTGTCACTCCATAGGTTCGCGTACTTTCTCCAAGCCTTTCTGGCACTTAAACTTATTCATAGGTACGAATGTAGAATGACAGATATTCATTATAATTAAGGTTACAGTGATGACATAGAAGAGAACTTGACTTAACGGGAAACTCTGATAGGAATCAACAAGGTTGCTACTAATGACGTAACAGGATTGACTGTGAGCAACATTCGTGCCATTTACACACTTGTCAACATTGATGGAAGCAGGCCCTGGCCAGATAGCTCAGGTGGTAGAGTGTCGTTCCTATACGCCAATGTTGTAGGTTCGATCCCCAGTCAGGGCCCATACAAGAAACACACAATGAATGCATGAACAAGTGAAGCAATAAATTGATGTCTCTCTCACAATAATAAAAATCAATAATAAAAAGAGATTTAACGAAGCAAAGGCTGCATGAGTAACACACCTCCAGTGGTATTTACTATAAAAAGAAATGAAAACAGCCCTGGCTGGTAGCACAGTGGATAAGGTGCCAGCCTGCGAACCCAAAGGTTGCAGGTTCGATTCCCCAGCCAGGGCACATAAGCAGGTTGCTAAACCAGGTCTCCAGTCAGGTCTGTGGCTGGAGGCAGGTGAAAGGCAACCATACATTGATGTCTCTCTCCCTCTCTGCCTCTCTTCCTTCCCCTCTTTCTAAAAAGTAATGAAATAAAATCTTAAAAAGAAATGAAAACATAAAGGACTAGAATGTGTTTAACAGCATCACAAAGAAATATATCTCAGATTTCTTTGGTTTTAAAATTTGTTGCATTGAATACAACATATTTTTATTGGAAAAAGCAAAAATTAAGTTAATTAAAATGAAATGTAACCCTCTTAAAAATGCAGGATAATAAATATCCCAAATATTTTGAGCTATCCGCTATTTTATATTGGATGAAATATCAAATTTTAAATGCTATGTAAATGGTGTCTCTCACAGTTCCCGTATCAGTTCCAAAGCAGAACTTTAGCTATAACCAGAATCTTGAAAAAGTCAAAACGTATCAGTTTTGCAAAGCTGTGTCTAACATGGGTGAGACTGTGTAAATGTCCTATGGTTATCATATTAATTCTATTATAAACAAAGCAATAAGCTGCTGATTTATATTTTTCTTCAATTAGTCCTTAAAAAACATTTGCTGGCATTATCTTGAAATTCATTTTTACATTTTTCTAGCCCCTTATTTCATTATTTAAACTAATCTCAACAATACTAGAGGAACCCAGAGATTCACATATTAAGCCTTTTTTTTAATTTTGTATTTTTCCAAAACTGCCAGCCAAATGGCCAAAGAGAAAAAGAAAAATGACCGAAAATATGATAGATCTATAAAACTCAGGCTTGTACTGGTACGGACTGGGAAAAACGAAGAGGGGGCAGAGAAGTCGGTGTGTTCAGGGCCCGGCGGGCTAGGGGCTGCAGAGGGCCGGGAGGCAACCTCCCACCCCAGCTCCTGAAGGCCGGCTCACCCAACACACTCCGCCAGGCCTATGACTGAGGGCCCCGCCCTGACACCAGTCATGCACCGACCATCGCTGGGAAGACCAGGCAGGAGCACCACAGCTTTTTTTTAAATTTTGAGCGTTGATCGCATGAATAAAAAGTCAACAGCATTTAGGGGTGCCATTATGAAAGCCAGGGGATGAATCAGAGAAGACCCCCTGGAATTCCTGGACAGCAAGGCGATCAGGACATTTCAGTGATGACACCCAACAAGTGATGGGAGGAACGCTGGGTTCCACGCCACCCAGCTGGTCCCCGAGGACAGCAGAAGCGATGCTGAGCTTGAGGTCATCGCGTGGGGACCTAGCAGTGCAACTGAATTCCCCAGGGAGAGTTGACTCAAAGGTCAGTCCGTCAGTGACTGGGAAAATGAAACAACTGTAATACAACAAACATGCATTAATTAAAAAATAAGTCATCACACCAAATGTGAGATTCCTTCAAGCCATAGGTTTTCATGGAGGTGAATATTGTTTAATTGCAAAACTAAATATTACATAGACTCCTGAAGTGTTTCATTTTCAGGTGAACTGAGAACTAGACAAATCAGCGTCTTGCGAGCATGGTAGCACAGGTTACGACAGAACACGTGCCTCTAAGTGTTTGCCATTGTGGTGCAATGAACTGAAAATGGTGTATTTCCGAAGGGACCGAGGGGGCGAGGGTCAGGCTGACAGGAGTGGATCGTGCATCCCACCTTTGAAATGACACCTGTTACTCCTCAGACGTGGACTGGTACCTTGGCTGCCTCAGTCTTGTCAGACAGAAGAGGCCATCACAGTAGTAATGGAAGTTGAATGCAAGAGGAAAATGTCCTTCGGCCAAGAAGCCCAGACAACCCAATGTTATGATGCACATCTAAATGCAGAGAAATGGAAGGAAACGCAAAAGGAAGATATAAAATCCCCCAACAACTCCAGCCTTGCAGCCCACCCTGCCTGCTTCTTTTTCCTACTTTCTCCAGCAGGTACACCTTCTGTCTTGCCAGAGGTCACTGCAGCCTGGCCAGGGGCAGGGCTGGTCACTTGACACCATGTTGAGAAGTGGCTGGTGGCATGTCAGCAGCCCGCCCACTGCCACCACCAAAGCCCGGCACACCTGGCTCCACGTACACTTGGGAAATACTCAGGAAGGGCTGCGTAGGAAATGTCTCGCAGAGAAAACTGGGCAATGCACCCGGCGGGAAGGAGACAGGCCACGTCTGGAGGACTTCCCACTCTCATCCTCTCTGATTTCTCGTGTTCGTGCAGGCGTCCTAATGTCTGAATGAAGAGCCATGTGAAACGGGCTCACCTTTGTAGGTGGCGGTCTCCAGTTCACACACTGCTCCCCACCTTTCTGGGCCCTCGGCCTCATCCTTTCTGACATGGAGAACTTTGTGAGGCAGGAAGCATGTTTTAAGCAAGGCCGCGGGGAAATGCCGTGAGTGCACAGACGCACGTTCACCCTGGTTAACGGTAACGCTGCAGCCCCAACTACACTTGACCCGCTTCAGCCAGGACGGCCCCCTCCCCCGTCCCTGGGCAGACACCTAACCCGTTTCATGGCTCCCGGATTATGGAGACCAGAGTGAAGGTGGGAAGAGACTGAAGCAAAACTTAGATGAATTTCTTTATTATCATTCGTTAAATAAAAGCAAAATACCCGTGTAAAACTAAACCACCAAGCTGCATGAATGCCAATGTATAACGTGCATAGTTTAATTCTGAACCATCACCCCAAGCACTTTTCACTTTCCGCCTTGATTTATAGCCAGTTGTGAATTTGCCTCAAATTCCATTCTGATAACATGAGCTCATTTAGCAGAAACACATTTATCTTTGCGGCCAGTCCCCACGTAGCGCTCAATGCAGCGCCTAGAGTAGCTGATACTTAACAAGTGCTTGTACAATTGAACGAAGACATCACGTGTTTTGTTGGTCACTTTAGCTTTGCAAAAATACATGTTTAATCGTAAGTGTAGCTTTTCAAGTTGTTCTACTTGGTTCTTTCATAAACACTCTTTCCGTCCCACAAGGGACTGTGGAACATGGACAACTTCATGATAATACCAACACACCTGGGCTGGTATAAACTGTTCTGAATTCATCTGTTACAAACAGCAACACCAAAAACTGGCGGAGCTGGGGCTCTAATGGCACGGTTATGCCTGTAACCATTATGATACTCTTTAGCCCTCATTGCTTCCTTAAACTGAATTTGAATTTAATCGAGATCTTTCCTCTTAACAAATGTGAGCTATCCTACCCTCACTGTCTGCCTCCAAATATGGGGTGGGCCTGGCAAAGGTAGGCACACAGCTGTGATACAAATAAATAATACAATAATGAATACATGATGATACAAGAATAACCTCTTGTGTTTTGTGTACTCACAACCCACTTGGGCCCATCGCTATATTTTCCCTCCCCGCCTTCTTCCACAAATACTCCACACCTTTGCAATCCACGCCACAGTCAGCATTCTCTCCAAGGGCTGCCGTGAGAAAAGGACCACAGCCCGGGTGACGTACAGCAACAGAATTGTGCTGTCTCGGTTCTGGAAGCTAGAAGTCTGACATCAGAGTGCCACCCAGGCCATCTGTTGCCCCTGGAGGCTCTGGGGTCCGCCCGCAGCCCTGGGGATCCCGGACCTCGAGAGGCCTCCCTCCAATCTGTCTCCGCGTTTGCCCCTGGCAGTCTCTCCTCAGGTGTCTTCACAGGGTCCTCCTCCTGTAACACCCACCTACCTTGGGCAACACACACTCGGTGACACCCTCCTGCAGAGGTCGCAGGTCCTGGTCCTCCCCCTCCCGCCTCTGCAGCCCTGTCAGTGTCCCCCAGGCCGCTCGGGCCGTCTGACACCAGTGCCTTTTCCCTCCTACCCAGGAGCACCGGCTGCATCATCTTCGAGGTTGCTTCACTCACACACTCTAACCTTCACCTCCTCCACCCCCTTCCCAGAGCCCTCTGCCCAGCGACCCCGATCTGAGCACAGCCCGGCTCTCCCCCACCTTCCCCTCCTGCCATGGGAGGTCCAGGGCTTCTGCACAAGCCTGGGGCTGCCCTGACGCCCCTTTTCCGCTCAGGCCAGGCCCCGTGCAGCCCGTTTCTTTCACGACCGTCAGCACAAGCAGCCAACAGGGCTGGGGGGGCTGCCCGTTCCCCTGCTCCTCTTCACGGGAAAACTGCTCTCCTGAGTTCCTGGGGGTGCCTCGCCTCCTTGCGCCCAGTTCTCTTCCCCACCCCTTCTCACTGGGCTCCTTCCCCCAAGCTCACAGCTCCCGCCACGTTCGCGAAGGAAGAACCACGGTGCCCTCTCGTCACACCCTTGCAACTTCACAGACCGATGGCCCTACACTCTCCCCTCGCTCGGTTCCCCTGATAGTGGCGGTTCCTCGTCCAGTGTCCTCCTACCCCCCCCCCAGCCCCCCTCCAGCCCCTCCGGCTCTCGGGGTCTCAGCCGGAGGCTTGAAACACTCTTCCTACCCGACAACTCCTCCACCTCTGCGCTTCTCTCCAGAGCCCTTTGGATGGCTCTGCTTTGGAATGGAATAGAAATGTCCCCACTGAACGCCACCAAATGCAACACTGGATCTTCCCCACACCTGTTGCTTCTCTTTGCTGCTCAGCCTAAGCCCAATTCCCCCTCTTAGATCTGCTTTCTTGCCTTCCCCCAGAACTACAGCAGACTCTGGTCTTCCAGGTCAAATGTCACCTCTACCAGGAAGCCCTCTTTGCTGCACAGAAAGAAGGCTCTACCACTCATCCTACATCATTTTATTCTGGTTTATGAATACCAAAGCCCATGGTACTACCTAAAAGTATGATATATTTAAAACTTTTGCTTTAAGAAACAAAATTTTGAAGCATTATTCATTATTCTTAATAATCACTGTTAAAAACGAAGTGTCTGATAAGAAAGATAAGGTTGAATAAACTTTGTTAGCTCCACTCCCAAGGAACCTCATGCTGCTACTCAAAACTCTTTTAAAAGTTAGTAAGAATGTGAGCAGGTACTTCTGATAGGATAAGAAAGCAAATATAAAAGTGTCTATGATTAAAGCCATTTATGGGAAAGATCATCATGAATAAGACAGAAAAGGACTATGTCACTTCACAGTGGCTGTTTTGGGTGGTGTGACTGTATGTTTGGGGTCTTCACTTAGCATCACTTAAACCTTCTGTAATGATCATGAAAAATAATTTAAACATTAGGTCAAAGGAATAAAAATGTTTAATGAAAATTAACCCCCGAAAGAGTATTTTGCTGCACAAGTTGTTACATTTTAACCCTCAAAATCTGTGAAGGGAATGGAACGCCTTTCTTCTCTGAATTATGGAGGATTTGCCATGTTTAACCCACGCTCCCCAATCCTTGTCACTGGGGAACAGGTGACCGAAGGCTCCCCAAAGCCCTGGGGCCATGGGGGGGCCAGCAGGCAGAGAAAGGTAGCTGGGACTCCCCGTGGCGCGCGGCCTGCCGCACGCTGTGTGCTCCAGCATCCACTGACGGTGGCCCACCAGCAGGCAGGCTGAAGAACATGCCTTAGCCTGTCTTTTCTTCTTTCTTTGTTGGAATCTCTGGTCTGAGTTCCTAGCGAAAAAGAGTCTCATCCTCGAGACACAAGCTATGAATTTCTTCTAGGCCTGGTCACCCTTACAGAACCCCAGCCGTACTTAGAAGAAAGACTGTTCCCGTGAGCCCGGGAGAGAGCCGGTCTGCTCACTCACCTGACTTGGGTGGAAAGGGAACCGGAAGATGAGGGAGTAAGTCCGCCAAATCCTTCCAGCTGGTATAACCGGTTCACTTAATCCTTCCTGGAGTGTCAAGTCCAGTAGCTACGACACTGCCACCGCTGCATTTCCTCACGAGCACCACCCGGCAGGTCACATTTCCAAGCAATTTCCCCCTTACCGTATTTCATTACAAATCACCCATAAAAGACTGATCAATAGCAAACTTGCTGAGGAATCCGCAAACTCCTCACAGAGGTTGACTTCCACAAGATCAGAGAGCAAGAAGGCCCCACGAAGAGCAAACATACCCCGCACCAGCCCTCTGCCTGGGATACCGATTTGAATTAAGATACGGTAAATCCCCATTCGCTTCTTCTGTTTTGTAGATTTTCAGGTGGCCTTTACATTAAACTAACACGTTTAAAGTGTTAGCATGCCACTAGAGTCCGTGTTTAGTATCGTTCAAAGGATTTCATGAAGGTTTAAACAAGATCCACTTGTATGAGCCAAGCCTGGGTTGGTAAAACAAGTTCATAATGGTGTGTGTGGGGGGGAGGCAGTGCAGTGCTGGGGGAGAAGTGAACGCGGGGGGAGGGGCAGGGAATAAAACCCAGGCAAGGGGCAGCGCCATCTGTATAAATCAGGCCTGGCGTTGACGTGTAATTTTGCGTGGGTCCCTGGAGAAGTGGCCCTCAGGGCTTCCTTATTGATGAAGAGATTTTTCTTCAAAGTGGCCCAGTCAGAAATGCCTCAAGGGGACATTCATAAGTACTCATAATATCAATTTCCGAGCACCTGGGAGGTAGGCACACGGACTGTCTCTTTAATTATTGCCACTGAGGTGCAGGATGGTGCAAATGCTGTCACACAACCAGGCTGAACTTCTCAGGGGAGTGACACTGTTGCCATCCAGCACCGTGTCCACTAGGTCACAGTGCACGAAGGGCCCGCTCTGTCTTCTCTCTGTAAGAAACATGCTGATCTCCAACTCTCTCCCCTTCGCAGACTTACAAAGTTATTGATGAACAAATACCATGTATGCAGGGACGCATAGAAGCCTAGGCAAAAAATTTTCTTTGAAGCGAATGGACTTGCTTAGGAAAAGGAAACCTTAGTCCAGTGTGTACAAAAATTTTAAAGGAGTTGATTTTGTTTTTTAATGAAAGGATAACTCCAGGCCCCTTCTGAATATGACCGAGTGCCAAAAAATAATTTTCTCCAGTGGACTGGTCCTGACGTAGCCTCAGAAACACTCCGAAGGCCACCAAAGATGCTCCCCGCTGCAACAAACCAGGGGAGTCAGGGCCCTTCCTGGCGTGATCTTACTCCCAGAGCATGAGCTGCGGTCAATCACAGACAAGCTACCTCAACGGCTCCCTTCCACTCCTCTGCAGCTATGGTGCTAGCGGGCTGGCAAAACAGAGGAAATTAAAAGTATTTTGAAAATGGAAATAAAAAGCAAAACGAGTGGGTCTCTTGAATTTGACCTGAATTTCAGAAACTATCTCATCTTCCTGTTAGTACTGACAAATAGAATTGAGGAGACTTCTCATCAGACATACCAGCAGCGTTTCTGATACCATAATGAGTCTCCCTCTTAATTCTTTTAACTTCATTCTCTCCCCTCTCCCTCACTTCTTTTAACAGACTTCGCTACTCCTAGTGAATTCTTAGTGTTGAATAAAATTCTAGCCAAATGATGTTTTGCAACATGCATGATATAGGCAATAATATTGAAAATTAGCACAGCATTGAGAATGCACACATTTTATGTGGCAGATGCTGCCTGAGGCATCGTATGTACGTGACTCCAATTAACCCTTACAGCCAAGATGCAATCCAGCTGGCAGAAGAAGAAATGGCTGGGCCACGGTAACACAAATAAAAACAGAACAGAGCCAGGAGTTGAACCCGGGCCTGTCTTAGTACAAAGCGGGTTCTTTTTTATGTTTTTAAACCCATGGAAGAAAGCTTGATGCTGTTAAATACAAAATAAACACTTTGACACAAAAGTACCAAGTTCCTAACATCAACATATCTGTTCAGCCTCAAAGGAAAGTTCTTCATTGAGTTAAATGCAGATGGTTCATACCTGCTAGTGTAACATTTTAATTAAAAGCAATGGAAGCTGCAGTAATTACAAACCCCACCAAAAACCTAATCCTATTAAGAGTTTTCTCAGTAATGTGATTGGCTCCCTGATATCTGTGAACACCCACACTGTTGATGTTTGTGGCCAAACACCTCCTGTTTGACTGACGCAGAGGATTAAGAGCCAATGAAGTACAGAAGGTAAATATGTCACATTTGAACATTAAAATCCTGATTATAATGCCCTGGCTGGTGGCACAGTGGATAAAGCACCAGCCTGAGAACCCAAAAGTCATTGGTTCGATTCCCAGCCAGGGCACATAAGCAGGTTGCAAGCCAGGTCTCCAGCCAGGTCGGTAGCTGGAAGCAGGTGAAAGGCAACCATACATTGATGTCTCTCTCCCTTCTTCTCTCTAAAAATAATAAAATCTTTTAAAAATTTTTTAAATCCTGATTATAGATTAATTTATCATCTTAGAATGCTTTAATTTTTTTTAAATTAAGGCAAGGTAGAGATGATGTAGAATTTTCCTTGTAGTTTTAAGGACTGAAGGTTTGGGGCCCCTATTGGTCACTGTGTCAACATGACTGATAAGGAAAAAATAATGAACTAGCCAAGTCTACTTTCCAATCTCCTCATGAGCACATGGATGCCTAGTCCACATCTACTCTTGTTGGCTTACTTCATTTTATTGCTTGATCTTTTTTGTCTCACACTCTCTGCTTTCAATATTTCCAGTTTTGATTTAAGATTATGCTCATTTTTAGAATTCACCACGGGAACCAGATGTGTTTACCTTGATTGAAGAGTCGAGCTTTCAGTTCTCGTCTTGTTCCTGTTTATGTCCAAAGATTGGTAAACAATAAATACATAAATAAATGCTGTATTCAAGTCAATTTTTAAAAAGCTAGGATTGCCTAGAGAGCATTTTGCAGCCTTTTGACTCTAGAGCTTCTTGGAATTTTCATTAATTCCTTACTGTAAGTTCTGGGTTTCCTACCAGAATGTAAGAGGGGTGGCTATTGAATTCTAGCCCATTTTTGCAATTAAGCAATCAGTCAATACTGTCTGCTCTGATTAAGATTAAGCAGCTTGAAATTAAAGCTCTCCCTAGTGATAGGTTCATCATTCGTCATTAATCTCACAGTTTTAATTAAACTACTACAACAGGTCATCTGAATTCATGTGTAGGAGGTAGAATTTTTAAACTGCATTGAAATATATACTATATATACACACACACACACACATATATATATATATGTATGTATATATATAGTGTATGTATATATACCATGTATACATACATAGTATGTATACATGCATAGTATATATACATACACTATATATATACATGCATATATGTGCATATACATACATGTATGCACATACATATATATGATATATACTATATATAGTGTGTGTATACTATATGCATATGATTATTTAAATATATGTATATGATATATTTTACATATACATTATATATACTGTGTATATATATATATACACATATACTATACGTATATAATATATTTTAATACAAAGATATCACTGGAATAAACTCTACAAATCACGTAATCAGATTGAAGGTGGGAGGACAACTCAAACTCACACTACAGATTTAAAGTTTAAAAATTAATAAAAGAAAAGCCCTAGCAAGTCAAGGCAGCATTTCCACAGACCTGTGGTGCTTAGCCAAAAGAAAGAAAAAAGAAAACAAGAAAGGACTGTTATTTTTACCTGAGTAAAAAACAAATAAGTTTAATAATAAATAATACATTCACGACTTACAAGTAAGCTGTAAGTAGCGCCTGGCTTTGGCAAACTCGACCCCTCCCTCCGCCTCTCCTCCGGGTCCCTGACCTCTTTCGTCCTCTGGCGCGAAAGCAGCCAGGATAAACCGTATTTGGTCATAATCTTCTGGCATTGCTCCCAATTTGTAACTAACATCTTTTCTTTTGTCGAGATGCTCCTTAAAATGTACTTTCTCCAAGGTGTTTCCCTTGCAGTCCCATTTTCTGAAGCTCTCATTTTATCTTATTTTCTTAGTAAGCACAGAAAATTCTCAGTTATCTTCTCCAGTAAATATAATCCATAGGATAAGTCATTCGGAACTGTTTTTAATCTGACTTGAAATGCATTGTGATTTTGCGGACAAGGACTGAAATCCTTTGTTATTCAGGGTGCATTTTAAATAAGTTCCTAACCCCTTACTACTCATTAAACTCACTACTGACCATTCAAAGATGGAACCTGACCTAGGTTGTGGAAGCCCTGGAGGATGAGGCGGTAGGGTAGCCATTTAGCTTGGGTATAAATGTTTACCAAAAGTAACTGGTATACAAAGAGAGAAAAGCATGCTCTTTTCTTTAACTACACTTCTATAATCTATCCTCAATCAGCTACATCAGTGGGAGGGGACCAAAGCACCGAACAAGAGTAAATGCTCCCCTTCTGACTCGCCTTCCAATGTGCTGGCAACACACCAGTTACCAAGTCACAGCAAATCCATGCTGTGAAGGTACTGGTGACATCAGGAAAGTGACCAAAGCTCCCCAGTGGCATCCTTCACAGCCTCCCAGGGTTTACACTCAAACACGTCCTTGACAGGACTCACCTGCATCCAAATAGCGAGCCAGGGTCCAATAGCTTTTAAAAGTACAACATAGAGAGTGGCTGTGGATGAACTTCGGGACACTCACTATTTCCCTGGCATGGATTTTCCTGACAGTGTTCTTATGCTTTTACTTTTTAACGTTTGTCCTTTTCCCTCACGACACATCAATTTCTGACATTGGCGAATTCCTTTTATTCCTGACTTCACAGGTTACGCAACCGTGAGGGAGAGGAGCTGGATGACTTGCCTAAAGCCAGAGGCCTCAGCCCGGGACAGGGAGCTCGAATCCCAGGCTCAGAGCCACACTCGGAGGTGCCTGGAGGGGAGAAGTGGCTTCTCACGCAGCTCCCATGACTACAGCGACAACAACTCCAGGGTATCTGAGGCAGGTCCTGTTGGTCATGACAATGTGGGGGTTTTTCATGTTCCCAACCCCTCCATCTGGATGTGATCTTGGATGGAGGCTAGAAACTAAGGAGTAAACACACAAAGCATCTTTTTATACCTCAATAGCCCTTCTCCCCTTGGCTGCTTCACTGAGACCTGCGGCTCTGTAGGCGGCTGTGAGGGAAGGAAATCGCCATTATAACGGGCTGTGGCCAACACCGTCTGTTCTTCTCCTATGTACCAAGTGCCCACGATCCCTTTCGTACGGGTACATTTTTTAAAGATTGCTTGTTGCTCCATGCACGTGAGTTTAAGGCAGTGGTCACCCTCAGATCAACCTCTAAACAACAGGTTTAATAATCTCATTCAAGAAAAGCACATCCAATGTCTGCCTTCAACTTGGAAGGAAAAGTTTTCATACTTCATTCTGAATCTTCACACAAAAGCAAACTTGGGCGACTCAACAGGATCCACTGAGACGTCTATGCGTGAACATGTTCTGGGCTTAAGGCCTTTTTCACCACTGTGTGCCATTTCAATGACTAACTTCAAGGTCTCTCGTGGTCTTCGAGCTCAGGAGTCAGGGGCCCTACTTTGGGGAGGAAGGAAGGGGCTGCCTGAGTAAAGGTGTCAATGACTCAAGCGTGCTACCCTACCCGTCTGAACTGCGAACCTGCTGCAAACCTCGAACACCACTATCTAGCCACGAGCACCATCAGGCAGACTGGCAGTGAGTGCGGGAGCCTGGCCTTCTAACATGTTCTAGCTGCAGCAATGTTTGCATGACGTCAAGACATTCACTTGTGTTTCACTGACTTCTTCCTCCTCCGTGTCATGTGGTCAAGAACTGGTTTCAAAGGCAATGTGAGGGAGACAGAGGAGGAAATCAGGTAAGCAGGTAACACACCGCTGTGAAGGTCAAAAACCAGAGGCCACCTGCCCACCTGGCCACTTCTGAAGTCAGTGCTGCCCTGGTGCCCTTGAATGTGGCCTTGAGTGACTTAGCAGGGGGGAAAGGGGGATTTGCGTGGGTCAAAGTTACAAGGACGAAAAGAACTATAACAAAAATCAAGTCTCTTTTACCCTTTGTACGCACAAATTAATACTGGGTTATATATATCTATCCACGTGAAAAGTAAAGTATCCACAAGAGAAGCCACAAGTACATTAACGCGAGAGGCCGGCCAAATATCTGTTGGCTCTTGGTGCTGAAACGCGTGTCTCAAACTAAGGCACGGAGTCGGGACAAAGCACAACCGCCACCAACAAACACCGCACCAGGTCCCTTCAATCCAACAGAGGGAACCCTGGCAGAGCACCCAGTCTGCACACAGGTGGTTTTCAACTTTCCCTTGAGCCACTGAACGCCCTGAGAAACTAAAATGCCATTTCTGAAGCATGCACACGCCCACACGCCTCTTGTCAGACTGGGAGACTCACGCACGGAAAAGCCCCCAACCAAACGCTCAGCAGCAGTGTATCTTCGCTCGGAGATGCTGACACGGGCTATGTTGTCTAAAGTCCCTGTTTATAATTAAATCCTCCCCCCACACATACAGGTCCTAGGAAGAACTCACACGGAAATGATCATCTCAGGTAGGGCTCTATGACCACGGAAAGAAAGATGACATTTGCACAGGGACAGCGCGCCAGGAAGGCATCAAAAACCGTTGACGGGGGAGGAATCCACAGTTTCCTTGCCTTTTTCCTGTTCTCAATACTTTGTTCCCTTCCTGCCCGCGCTAAATTATTTGGTGAGAAACACTCCGGCTGGCGGGCAGGGCAGGAATCAGCAACACCCCGCTGTCCTTTACTGATGCGCCGCACCTGCCAACACGCGGGATTCGGACACTGCAGGTGGGGGCAGCAGACAGGTGTCCCGACGCAGGTAGAACGGAGACCAGGGTGGGGGTGTGGGTGGGGGACGGAGACTGGTGGGAAACGGGCGCTGCTGTCCTGCAGGGCCCCCCTGTCTGCAACTCTGTGCCGCTTCAGTCTCGCCACTCGCGGGACACGTTTCCCGACACGCCCCCCGCGGTAAACAGCCCGTCCCAGCCCCAGGGCAGTCCCTGCACTCGCGGGGCTCCGGCCGCCGTGCAGAGCCCCCTCGCGGGCCGGGCTCCCGCTCGGAGGTGGAAGGTGGGCGCCGGCCTCACGGGTCCCCGCGCGCGGAGGCCCCCGCCCCGCCCCCGGGAGCCGGCGAGCAGCGGTACCTGGTGTCCGCGCGTCCGCGCTGAGCGCAGGGGCCGGCGCTGCCCGCAGCCCGGTCCCCTGGAGAAGGACCCTCCGGGAGTCCCCAGGCTCCGAAGTGACAGCTTGGGGGAGCGCGACCGGAATGAAGAAAGCGGACCGGCGGCGCGGGGCGGGCCTGCGCCCACGGCGGGGCGGGGCGGCGGGCGGGGCTCAGCGCGGGGGGCGGGCCGAGACTCGGGGGGCGGGGAGCCTCCCCCAGCCCGGCGCCAGGTTCTCCCGCCGGGCGGGAGGAAGGGTGGAGGGAGCGCTCGCCCGCGGGCTGGGGAGCGGCCTGCGCTGGGCGCGCGGGGAAGGGCTGCGCCGGGGAGGCGGAGCGGCTGCCACAGCCGGGGATCCAAGGGGAAAACAGTTGGCGCCCTGGGTGGCAAACGGCCCCTTTTCTCCTTTTCGCAGGAGCGGCTCTAGGGCCCCAACAGACAAGCAGGGGGTCAGCGACGCCTTTACCCACCCGGCTGGGCCCTGGACCGCCTGGAGGTCCGCGCGGCCCCGCGGGAGGACCACCCCTGGGGACAGTCCCTCGGCAGGGAGGCCAGGGGGCCAGGCAAGCAACTAGCAATTGTCATGCCAGAGGGCAAGCGGTAGTAAGTGCTGTCGGTTCCCGAAGTCGAGGCTGTCATTTTTTTTTTAATTTTTTTTTTTTAACAAAACCATCCTTATGCTCCTTAAAAAATGAAGTTTTTTAACATTATCTATAATGTTAAGCTCTGTTGAAGGGTTGGTCCGTGTGTTTAGTTCTAGAGCTTGCTTGGGACAGGGGAGCAGTTTCATTTAGAGATGTTCTCAGCCCAGGGTACAGTCAGCTCAGCCTGGAGGACACCCATGCTCCACGCCTCTCCACGCCCCACACTCAGACCCCGGCCTCCCGACCTGCGTCACCTGCCGCGCCCTCCTCTCCAGCCTCACCAGGGCCCGGGCTCCGTTATGTGCTCCAGCCGCGCAGCATCTGCCTCGCCTCTCTGCAGCCACTTTTCTTGCCGGGCGTGTCCTCACCCTTCAGCTCTCAGGAGAGCCTTCCCTGACCCATCCCGCCAGCGGCAAAGACCCACTGGTCTTTGTCATCCTTTGCCCAAGACCCTATTTTGAATTCACAGCCCTGTCAGGTTTGATTTGCATATTTATTTGAGGGAAACTTGTTTGATCTTCCATTTAGAATGTAAGATCCAGGTATCAGGAAGAAAGAGGGCCCATGTCTGGCTTGGGTCTCCATTGGGTGTTCAGCTCCTAGTCCAGGATGGAAACATGAGAAACCAAGAGTACTTGGTGGCTGAGTGAACACAGCAGATGCTGAAGCCACTGCACGCACTAAGCTGTTCATTTTAGTTATTCTTTACCAGGTGCATCAGTAAATCACAAAAATCCATCAGTGGCTTTCTAGTTAACCACACATTGCCACCAAAGTTATCTAAATAGATCCTCTTGGAGATCATATATACAAGTGTGTACGTGTGTGTATGTAAAAGGATGTACACCTACATGCACATATACATATATAATGTGGGCTGTGTAATTTTATTAATATGTGCTCTCCACCGTAACCAGAAAGCTTCAATGTCTATTTCCTAACCCCCAGAGATAGCAACTCGTGTGCTCTTTCAGACTGAACCTAATATAAATCTTATCAGTGAGCAATCCATGCTTTAGTTGTTTTAGTTGTTTTATGGGTACAAGTGTCCAAGTTGTCCAAGAGTCAGACATTGAACTTCCATACCTGGTTTCTCTGGCCATTCTTCTTCTAAACTCATAGAGAATAAGCCCAGAACATGCTGCCTTTACAAAGGTAAGAGCTTCTTCAGTGACACTTAGTAATCAAATATAAAACTCAAATGCCATTTGTCATCCCCCAGCTTCAGCAAGCAGATGCATCCTGTTGTGAGATATTTAATTAAGGCGTCTAATCACATTGCTTACTGGCCACACCTAGAATACCGTGTGATCCGTGATTGAATCTAGTAATATTTTAAATCCACTGAAATTCCACATTAAACACTGTTGTACCTATAAATGATCCAAGCTGTTTAAAGCTTGCTGCAAATGCATTCACACCACACTTCTAAAAGTTGTAAATTATGATGGCATTTTTCAAGCTGTCCCTCCATCTGGAAGCACAGTCAAATATCAGGTGTTCCACATTAATTTTTTGCAGGCTTTGGAGAGATAGCACATTGCGTAGGGTACAAATTACCTAAGTGCATCTCGGCCAGATAGTTTACATTACACAAATTATTATTAATTATTATTATGTTATTCTTATTACCGTAGTCAGAAGGAAGACTTATGAGTCATCCTTCATTTCTGAGAAGTTATTCAGACCACAAATTTAAAAAACACAGTGCAAATTTATATTTCTTTGTGTTTTTATTGCCCTCCTGTAGTCCAACATTAAGCATTTTTTTCAGACATTCTTTGGAAGGTGATTTCACCCCAAAATGTCAGGAACTTTGATCATGTTACTTATTTTATTTAATCTGATTTCCTAAGGCCAGATTAACTCCTCTCCAAACAGATAATAACTACTAAAAGTCAGTTGGGTCCAAATATTTCTAGTATTCCTACTCGAAAAGGTCATAATGTGTACATTAGCTCTATTGTATGGATAAACAGAATAATTTATTCAACCACGTATACCATGCATCCTATTTAAGAACACCGCCCCCACATATGTGGGTGTGATGTATATGCACATATATTATATAGTCATAAAAAGCACAACTAAGACAGAAACTGCAAATCCCTACCAGCAATTTATCCAACAGCTATTGATTGAATGCTGTGGCTCCAGGGACCGTGATAGGCATTAGTGACACCTCAGGGTAGAATGAAAACATTGTCCTGGTATCATAGCTTAAGCCACTGGCTCAAACACAAACGCTGCTGCAGGATGATTCTGAGTAAGTGGTTTAACTGAGTGGGGTCATTGTGAGAGTTAAAAGCCAAAGGTACGGGATAGTATCTTGTAAGTTGCAAAATGTCTTGTAATGTTAGTTACGTATTAAAAATGTAATGGAATGTTCTCCAGTCCTCATATTCTGGAAAAACACCACTGATACAGGATTAACATAAATGACTTGGGGTGAAAAGCAGTGTGAGTACGAGGTTTATAGATTTATCTGTGTTAGGAAGATGACTGTTCATGAAGTAATTGCACAAAAATGTCCTGTTTACTGGGACTAACAATGTCAAGGAAAAATGGACAACTGTTTTAGCAAAGGACCTGGGAAACCAGGGAAACACTGGAGGGAGTGACCATGACCCGCTGCTGTGGTCTGAAGGACAATGGGAGATAAGAAGGGGGAAGGGGGAGAGGGAGGCTTAAAAAGGTGAATTGCTTTTTATTTATTAAGGGATTGAGAAAAAAATTCAAAAACCTGCTCTACAGAGACAATTGCATGGTGATCACTGAGGGAAAGGGGGTGGGGAGGTAGAAGAGAGTGAGGGATAGGTGGAGATGGAACTTGAGGTGGTTAACACACTACGTTCCTTATACACAGATGATGGGTTCAGTCAGTCAAAAAGGTTGTTTGATTCTTTTCCATACGGCGGCTTTAGTAGCACTTAGCTGTCTCTCACTTCATTCAAAACAGGTTTGTTAGGTTGTCTGGTACAGCTGTCCTCTCGGCGTGCATTTAAGGAAAACATCAAAACTTTTGTGTTGCCATTTTAATATTGAAGATGGAAGAAGATAAGCAACCTTTTCAGCCTACTCTGCTTTATTATTTCAAGAAGGGAAGAAATGCAATTGAGACGCAAATAAAGATGTGTTGCAAAGTTTCGGGCTGGAGACTTCTTGCTGGACTTCTTGCCGGACGATGCTCCGTGGTCGCGCAGATCAGAAGCTGGTAACAGTTAACTCGTGACATTGATTGAGAACCATCAACGTTACATCATGGGGGAGATGGCTGACTTAGAGAAAATATCCAGATCAATAGTTATTGGTGAAAAGGAAAAAGGTTCCTTTTATTTTACAGAAAAAAACTAAACAGACTTTTTGACCCACCCAATATTATAGAATTGTACACCTGAAACCTATATAATTTTATTAACCCATGCCCCCCACCCCCATAAATTCAATAAAAAAAGAAAAGGAGGAGAAGGAGGAAGGGGATGGGGTGAAGTGCGAGGGGGAGGGGAAGGAGTAGAAAATCAAAAGCATTCCTGACAGCGAAAGCACCAGGCCAGAGGCCAGTGTTAAAGAGAAGCCTTGGAGCCCTGGGGCTCAGCCAGCGGGGGGCAGGTGACCCTGAGGGAGGCCACAGGCAGAAGGATCCCATGCAACATTCAGGAATTTGAACTTGATCCTGTGAGGAATGGGAAGCCCTGGGTGCTTTTTAAAGCAGAAAAGTGACATGATCCAACATGTAGTTTGTAGTATCACCCTGACTGCAATGTATGTATAATTACGTAATCGCAGGCTCACCTTGGTGAATACACATCAGCCCAGACATGTCTGCAACAGGACTGAGCTCCATCAGTTCCCCCAGATGCTGTCCTGGGCGGTCATCATCCTCACTGGAAACCAAAATAATGCCTTTCCTACCCTACACTAATGAATGCCATGGTCACTGAGCATTTTTTACCTTTGTGAAGCAGAGCTCTACGTTTTAAATCAAGAACATGGCGGGAAAGAAACCCTACACCTCAGAAGGGCTTCTGTCTCTCAATTAGTGGCTATCTTCCTGTTTCCCAGCATAAAACTGTAACGATCCATTTTTAATCATCTGAATAATGAATGATGTGCTGCCGCCGTCTGTAGTTGTCTTTCCAGATCGCCATTTCCCCTAACCGTGAGAGCCTCGGTGGGTTTCCTGGGCCTCCTCCTTTCATCCTCCTGCTAGCGCAGGACCCGGTAATGGTAGGTGCGTAAATATTCATGAGAAAGCGTTCATTATGGCTGGCTCCAAACGTGACAGAGGGTGTGGAAAGAAAGCCTCCGGGGAAAGATTTTTAGTGCAGCGTGAGTAAAGGGCATCACTCCCTTTGTGCAGGCAGCTCGGACACACAAAAAGAAATGCAAGCGGTCGATCAAAAAGTGAACTTGTAGCAACCAAATTTATAATTAAAAATGCCAATGCCATGATTCTGAGATATGGTTTTTATCTATCAGGCTGGCAAAAACATGTTTTAAAGGCATGATGAAGAAAAAGGAAAATAAGCAGATTCATACGATTCTGGGGACGAGTAACAAAAATTTGGTACAGGTATGGAAGAAGAGTGGTTTAATAATACATGGCCAAACTTGAAACACGTGCATTTTCTTTGACCCAACAACTTCATTTCTGGTCATTTTAGCTGAAGAAGACAATTATGCTTCTATGCAAAAGTTACCTGAAAATATGGTTCGTTTCAAAGTTGTTTATGCAATAATAAAAAGAAACAACACAAATGCCATACAGTAGGTAACAGATCAATTAATACAGATGAATTGATACAATTCAATTTAACACAGTCTTTAGACATTAAGTGGTAGAATATCCACTTGGAATATATATATTGATAATATGCAGCAGTTCCCCCTTAGTCATCACTTGACCTTTTGAGGTTTTAGTTACCTCTGGTCAACCGAAGTCCAAATATATTCCATGGAAAATTGCAGACATGAACGATCCAGATGTTTTCAATTGCGTGCCTACATGGCACGGAGGGCTGGGTGGTGTGAGGAAACCCCAAGAGTTCTGCTTCTTCTGCGGGGACATGACTCTCCCCTCAGGCCACGTCTTGGCATTGTGGACTCTGCTTACCTGTCAGTCACCGAGCAGCCGCTCTGCTGGTCGGCCACTGTCCTGGGATTGGGGTGCTTGTGTTCAGGTGACCCCTATTTTACTGAACAATGGCCCCACAGGGCAGGTGTAGCAATACTGGCATTTTGAAGGAGCAGAGAAGCTGTAAGTGAATGGGTGATTGCAGCCAGTCAGGGGTTTTGAGAAAGACAGATACAGAGACAGAGAACCCACTCACATACCTTTTATTGCAGTATAGTGTCCTAACTGTTCTATTTTCGTACTGTGCTCAGGTCATAAGGTGCACTTCATCACAGGTAGGTATGCACGGGGAAAATACCCCACATCTATAGGGTTCAGGACTATCTGTGGTTTCGGGCATCCACTGAGGGGAGAGGGAGAACCACTGTGTCAGAGAGCATGAGGCTATAGCGTCCAATACACACGGACAAGTAACAAATACGTATGAGTTCATGATCATAAAAGGGGAAACTTCGTTGCATTCTGAGCAAATACATAAACACAGGTGACTTAGGAATTTGCAAGTGTGTGCACACTTGAGGACCCTTGTTATTCCTAACCAGTGCTTGGCCCATGGTAGGGGTTCTGTAACTTTCCTATGAAGTATTTTATGTACTTCATAGGAAGTACATATGTTTCTGTACATATGGTACAGAAAAACTGTACCAGCATTGTCTATAATTTTTGCAGTTTATTCTATGAAAATAATTATTAATATCATGTGTTCCTGGGTGAAAACCTTTTGAGTGATAGAAACTGGCAAATAGAATTATTAATAACCATCATAGCCCTGGGTACAACCTTTTTACATTCCAAAGAATGGCAAATAGTAAGAACTGCTTAAGCTTTCCCTAACTAGACAAAATAACTTGAATGTTTGAATAGTGTCCTATTACACAGTGATTGTTGGGATGTATTGATTTAGGTCACCCATAAAGCAATAGGCCTGCCTATCTCTTGCTGCAAGTGCATCATGGCGCCCCAATTTACTCATCAGAAAAAAGTCTGACGGTGCCCTACAAAGCATTATGATAGCGTCTCCCCCAGTTCTTGCTGCTCTAGTTCACCCTAGTCTAGCCACCTCCGCTTTGCCACCCACTGTCCCCAAGAGCCAGCCCCTTAGCAGCCTCAAGCCCTTCTCTGAGTTCCATATTTAATGTTTCAGCTCCTATCCATCCCATTCTCCACCACCTTTCCCTGCTTTGTGTTTCTTCATAGCACCGACTACATGGCATGTCTGGTCTGCACCTGCCTGCCTCTGTTGACATGAAAGTTGCCCAAGGTTGTTTGGTTCACCGCTGTGTCCCACCCGGTGTCCGGAGCGACTAGTGCACTATATGTGCACAACAGATATCTTGGAGGATGGCACAAAACAACTAGTATGCTCTAGTCCCTTATCACTTTTTATACTTGTGTGTTAGCATATGATATTGAATCTTGTGCATTTACAGGGTGTGCGTGTTCAATTGGCAAAATTTTAGTAAAATAAATAGCATGCCACAGAAGTGTTGTATTTTGAAATAAATTTGTTCTAATATGTAAATACATAAACTTAGTCATTATTTTTTTAATTGTTCAAAAAAGTTTCTATTTGCTGCAATAATAGACTTGATTTGACTTTGGGATCTTGAACACGCTTTCATTAACTTTTCTTTATCTGTGTACATTATCATGCTTTCAGTCTTAACTTTAACAGCCTCTTTATTGGAACGAGGTTGTTTATTAACTTCTCTCTCACAAATGCTTCATATATCATAGTCTAAAGGGTTTGCATCTGGTGACCTAGGAGGCCAGATTTCCGTTGACCAGAATTCAGGAATATTGACACTGAGACAGACATTCTTGCACCTTTTTGGCATTATGTGCTGGTGCACCATCTTGTTGGAAGATCAAATGACATCCATTTGCGACTTGCTTCATCCACAGTACAACTACTTCTCTCAAAACATCAAGATAAACATCCTGGATCTTCACTGATGATCTCCTGGGTTCTGTGTACAATGTCTGGACTTGTGCCATCCTTGCGTACTTTATGCATTTTTCTTGTTGGTGCGGTGACACCAGGATCAGCATCATACACCTTCTTCACATTGTCAACTGTACGTCAAGGAATGTTATTGAAGTCCGCAATTTCCTTAGCAGTTGGCCCTGCACACAGCCCAGAAACGATGGTTGCTCTAACATGGTATTCCTTTGACATGATGGCTGCTCTCAGAATTTAATACTTTCTATCTGAAACAATGATGTTAAATCATAACCTTAGAAACATAGTTTTTCAAAATGAATAAGAAGCACATGGAATAAGGAGAGGCAACTTTATTGCCAAGTGATCGCGCACCCTGCATGCGTCTGTCTCACCCCCCCCCCCCCCCCAGAGGGAAGGGTTCCAGGCACGGACAAGGCTCATTCAGCTTCGCACGCGCAGTTCACACGATGTCTGCAATGAGCAGGTACCTGGAACGTGCGTTGAAGGACGAGCAGGTGGGTCAGCAGCCAGCCCGAGTCTGCTTTCCCGGAAGCCCTTTGGAGGTTTACATGAAAATTCATCGCGTCTGCCAATCAGAGAAACCCGGAGCTGAAAGCGCTCGCTGAAACCTGCTTCTGCCTCGCCAACCCGCAAGGCAATATTTGATGAGTCTGATCATTCGTGTCAAGTGCCCGGAGTATTTTCAGGAAGTCTGAAAATATTTTCCGTTCCCTGATTTTGTGTCTTACACACGTGGAGCTTAATTAGTTTTGTGTTTGTTTCAAGTGTGCTGAGCAGTCGCTTCCAAATCTGTTGAAAATGTTATCAAACTATATATTTTATTTATTTTTTTAATATTTGCATTGCATTTATAGAGTGCAAGGGAGGAATTATTTGGTAGTTTGTGTCTTAGGGAGAGTGACCCTCCCTGAAGTATTTTCACATTTTTGCAAAGGTGTGTGCTCTCAAATGTAGTTGTGCATGTGGGCCATAAATGTATATATTTTTATCATGTCATTCACTGAGCTGTTTTGCTTTAGTTTCAATTCAAAGAACTACTTTTAGTTTTTTGTTTTTTGTTTTAAATTTTGAGGTGGCATGGGCAGGGGCTACTGACTAGCCTCCTTTCCCAGAAAGTACAAACACATTTCTTATGATCTTTGCTAAATGTCCAAATGGATTTGAAGGCTAAGTGAACTGAACTGCTTTCTGTTAAGTCCTGTAATTTATTCCAACCATCTGTATCTCTCTGTCTATCTCTCTCTCTATGTGTGTGTGTGTGTGTGTGTCTCTCTCTCTCTCACACACACATACACACACACACACACACACACACACACACACATTTTTTCTTAAGGGCTTTATGACTAATTTTTGTCCCCTTCAGCACCTCCCTTTGGATATAGCAACTTTAACATCCCCCAGGATTGCCTCTGGCCCCTAACAAATGTAACACATCTTTCAGTCAAAAAAATTAACATCACTCTCTGTAGTTGGGAGATTTACAAATATGGAAGCAGGAGCATCCTTTTGGCATATTTTCTATGTAAAGGCCACGGGGATGCTTCCTCCCAAGAGATTACAGCGGGCGGTTGGGATCTTGGCACCGGCTCGTGTTCAGAGAGATTTTGCTGGACTGCACTTGTGTTGACGGGTCATGAATGAATGGAGCCTATGGTGGGAGCTACTTCCCATCTGCACCGGTCAAGCCATGGCCGACGGCTCTCCAGCCTCTGCTGAGCTGCGCAGGCTTAACCATTAACTTCTCCTAGAACTAAAACAAAACCCACTTTTATCAGTTATCTACTGCGTGCCTAAGTCACTGCACCTCGCCCGATTTAATCATCACAGGGATCTGAATTTAAAGATTAAGAAACTGATACTTCTGTATTTCATTGGCATTTCTCATAACTGTTTTTGTAGGGTTATTAAACAATGCTAGAAAGTTGTGGGCTTTGCTTTCAATGCATTGTAAGTTATGAAGTACAGTTTTCGTTTTCTTCATGGAGAATGACACTAACTTTTAAAGTTCCTGTCTTGCGAAGCAGCACGTTAGACTTGATATTAATTATCACAGCATAAGGAAAACAGGCTCACTCGGGCTAACTGAATATTTTCACATGACCCATAGCTGGCATATCCTGGAGTCTTGCCCAAGCCTCCTTCCTTCTTACTGTTCTGCCTTGAAATAGAGTAATAGTAGCCTGTGTTCCCCTGCGGAAACCCATCTAGTCTCTATTCTATACTCTTCTATTATGGCTTTGACCTACAATACTATGGAGGTTGGCAGAATGATACTACCTATGAGGAGGGACCCAAAAATACTAGAATTATCTTCTGGAGGGCTGGTCCTTTGTAGTACAGGCTTCCCCTGCTAGGAAAGTGTTCTAGAGACCCTTCCGTGTCAGTGCAGCGACTGGTGGTATTGTGAGAGGCTGTGTGCCTGTCGCTCCTGGACATTTTTCTTCACTGTGCACATGCGGACGTTAGAACTATATCTAAATGCTTTGTTTACAGTCAACCGCTCCAGCTAGACAATCAATGCTGAGATCTTTGCTGTGTCTCCTGCACCTAGAATAGCGTCTGGCACATGGGAAACATTTAATAAATCAACCTCCTACTTCACTCTCAACTTCCAGGTAGACATTATTACTGCAGGGCCAAAGCCTGGTGAAAAAAATTGTGTTTCTAATTGCAACTATAGCCAATGTCATGGGGTGAGGGCTGGTGTCCAGAGGGGAGCTGGGACGTACAATTTGCAGAAAACATACCACTGATTCTTTCTGAAAGGAATCAAGGCGCATTGTCTTTGAGTAAAAATAGATTATGGAGAGAAAAAAGAAATTCTCAAAGTAGAGTTCTTTTTACCCTGTAAAAAGGCATTTGCTCTCTAAAAGTATGCGATTCTCTGCTTCATGTGAGAAGAATTTCTCATGTGCCCTGCCTGAGGGTTTCACTGCCATTTGCATGTTGCCTGGAATACAAATCGTGCTTAGTAATCAATCAGTGTTTAATTGCCGCTCAAGTAAACCCTTGTAATCAGGCTGGCTGTAAAAATGGGAAGGTGTGCAAAAACCATAAGGTGGCATTTTCCCTCCCCCTCCCGACGCCTGGGTAACTTCCATTAATACTAATAGGAAGCACAGCTGGTCGTCAACGGCAGATTACAGGTAGCTGTTTAAATCATATTTTATTTTTATGCCTTGGCAGGATTTATGTATTGAAATCAGGTGGCCAGATTTTCACTGTTGTTAAGATCTCGTTTCTTTTGAGAGAAGGAGGTGGGGGGTGGAACTGAGAAGCCGATGTGTTTATTTTAGGAATAGAAAGAGTCGGAAGCCCGGGCTGCACCTTGTCCCTAGACAGGAGGTCTGTCTGATTCTTTAGCGCCAGCTGGAGCCCCAGTTCTAATTTGCTGTGAAGAATTAAGTGGTTTGAGACCCGCACCCTGGAGTATTTGACCTCCAGTGTCAGCCGGCTAGCTGGCAATCCCCTTGGCTGGGAGCGTCTCTAGAATTGATTTGAACTAACATCAGGTAGAACAGTCGGCCGTGGACTAGGAAATGTCATTGTGGATCCGAGCGTAGCTCTCTTGCTGTGGAAGGAAACCCACTGTGGACTGTGGAGGAAATGGGTCCAGGAAACCAGGAAAGCTCTGGTGACCAGGCAGGGCAAGATACACCTTAGGGTCATCAGTTGAGTCTGGTGTGGCTGGGGGCTTCCTTGTTTGTAGCGTTTATGCACCCTCTGTTCATGCTTTTGGCCTGGTTTCTTCTTATTTTCTTTTTAATCCTCACCCGAGGACATTCTTTCGGTTTACTGGGCGATACCCACCCCCTGAGCTACACCGGCCCGTGTCTGCGCTCATTTCTTTGTGGTCAGGTCCATTTGACATAAAACAGCTATTCCTGTTATTCTCCAAGGCCACCATGTTGACAGTCTAGAGAAATCCAGGGCTGTATTCTTGTGACCCCAAATGCAAAGTGTCTTCCGTTACCTGGGTCTTCATTTTCCCAAGTCGGTGTCTGCACCTGGATTGTGGTCTGTTTCCTCTGTACTGAATTGGATCCTTCAGATCAGTCAGCCGCCTCTTCCTCCCTGGCCATCCCACCTCCCCAGCACCCCTGCCATCAGTAGATGCTTCTTGCTGCTGGGCCTTGCTTGGCACCCACCTCCCTGATGGCAGCTGCAACTCTGACCTGAGGACCTCGGGGGTCTCTGGGAGAGTTAACATTGCCCCATCTCCATAACTCAGCAAACGCACCGCACCCTGCTTCTCATGCCGCAGCCCCACGCGGCCTTTCTCCGGGACACCTGGCCTTCCCGCCACCCACCCTCACATGCTCACGGAGGGCACACCGAAAGCTGATGACCAGGGACGTCTCTGCCCACCTGACATGACAAAGTGGGAGAAGGAAGAGGGGGTGTCCAGCGTCAGGTGTGAGGTCAGACCCAGGCTGCAGCACACTCTGAGAATCCCCGGTGGAAAAGGAAAGGGCGATTCCCTTCTACGTGATTGCCTATGGTAGCCTATTCCCGGCACACAGCAGTTCCCTATGTGTATTGGGGTACCGAGTACATAGAAAACTATTTTTCATTATATCCTGAGCTAATTTAGCCTTACAACTTTGGGCAACTCCCCAAACCTTGGGCTTCTATGTAATTTATTTATTTTTCCCCTGAGTAAAACTGGGTGGCGGAATTGAGTCATGGAAATAGCAACCGGGTGTGGAGAGGTCATGGCTCACTAGGCATAAAGGGACGTTGGCCTCCAGGAGATGAAGTCCCTGGACTGAGGTTGTCCTGCCAGGAACATCGAGTTTCAGGATGAGCATAGTAACAAGCCTGCGGCCTGCTTTCCTGACCAGTGTTACACACACTCTCTTCAAATCCCTATATTCTGTGACTTGGTCACCCTAGTTAAGCACCTAAGGATGTGGTCATGATGTAAGTCATGACTGCGCCTGCTCTGGATGAGCACGTCCAGAGGAATGGGCAAGGGTCGTGTGTCTGCGCCGGTGGCCCTGGTGCTCCCAGCCCGAGTCTCTGTCATCAGGCGAGACCATGAGTGATATAACCAGGAACTGACTGACATCTGGTTTTTGACTTTAAGAACATACAACACATTATTTGGCACTGAAGAAATTCTGAACAAATGCTTGTAGCTTTTAATTGATAAGCTGATAAAATTATCCACTCATGGGAATTCGAGTTCCGTGCCCCTGCCAGTTTGATTTTAACTTGAAGGAAGAGAACTTACCTACTGCCTGCTATAGTATTCAAGACTGTGTACTACGCATATCCTGGTCTACTACTGAGGTTTTGTGGGACCGTGCTTTATTTAAATTATTTTTTCCAGATATGAGATGAAAAAATGTAAAACCAACACGTAAGGGAGAAAATACATGATGCTCATAATTCCACCACCAGTTCTTTAATCCAGGTCAATTTACGCAATTGTTTTTACATATCCGATTTTGTTTTACTGAACACAAAATGTGATTTTCAGTAGACCCATATTATTCTAAATTTCGGGTGTTCCATGCTAGTAAGTATAGGCTGTGTTATGCCACAATAAAAGGTTACTCAAGAAATGTCAGAGGCTTGTGTCTGGCTCCATGTGCCATGCGAGTTGGTCCACAGAGAGCCTCTGTTCCCGTCACCAGAGGTCCTAGGTTTCTGGAGAGGCCACTGTCTTTGAGTGCACCTCCTGGCATGGCACTTGTGATGTGCTCCACCACTGAAGCACACTAAGAAACGATGCATAGAATTTTAATGTCAGCAATTAAATACTTTAACCAAAAATGGCACGCATGTCCACACACAGTCCAGTGTCAGAACAAGTGACATCAGCTGCCCAATTAGGAGGAACCTGGAAACTGAAAGAAAACACGTGGAACATTTTACATAACTAGTCTTCAGCGTCTTCCTCTAACATCGTTCCTTCAGCTTTGCGTTTCACAGAGGTCCTCAGTGACGCTTAGCCAGAAAACCTTTCCCCAGTGTTGATAAACGTGCAGTTGTTAGTCACTGCAGACTTTCCAGACTGAAGCTGGGTGCACCAGAAACGCCATGTGACTTCTGCTATCACTGTCACAGAACTTGGCTTTTAAGGAATTTTCTTCAATCAGCTATTTCAATCAGCCCATTTAAGACTTGCTCTCCCTGTCACTAAGTTGCCCGCCATCTTGGTCAGGAGGGTGGTCACCTGGTCTGCGGTCATTTTCATGACCCGTGTGGTGCGTGATGACTATCATCAGTTCTGATCACTGGCTCCAGAGCGTCCTGCCACCTCTCAGTCACCACGGTGCTGCTTCTGGTGCCCCAGGGACACCTCTGACCCCCCTCTAGCCACACTGGTAATTTGTCAGGGATGGGGAGAGGGACTGTGAAACAGGAAGAGCTCAGGTTCTTTTCTCAGAGCCTCACAGGTGACTTGCTTCTTCTTTCTTGATGGGAAGGATGGGGAGTATAGCCATGGACAGATCCCATGTTCTTCCACATCTTACAACATAGCACAACCTTATACCTGGACTTCAGCTTTCAAAGTGAAAGGCTAAACTTGGACTTGTTGGACTCCTGTTCTGATTAACAGCCCTCATCTGAGGTTTTCATCCACTGAGTGAACAGCGAAAAGGGGAAAAGAGGGAAGGAGAAGAGGTTGCGTTCCATCAGAACTTTATCCTGGAACCTGCCAGCCCAGCACTCCCGGCAGGTCTCTTCTGTGTGGGTGGCCCTATTCTGCACCACACAGCTGTAATGTATCAGCTGTATCATCTTATAATCCTGTCCAGTCAGAGTTCATCAGGGACCTGGGAGCCAAACTCTCCTGCAGAAATGTGGCCCAATCATCTTCTCAACCTTAGAGTTTTACTAAGAGATGCAGGTGTTCCCAGGAATAAAGTTTAATGTGTGTTTCAAAAGTGGTAGCAGTCCCTGGCTGGTAGCACAGTGGATAAGGCACTGGCCTGCAAACCCAAAGATCGCTGGTTCGATTCCCAGCCAGGGCACATGACCAGGTCGCGAGCCAGGTCCCCAGCTGGAGGCAGGTGAAAGGCAACCATACATTGATGTCTCTCTCCCTTTCTTCTTCCCTCTCTGCCCTTCTGTCTAAAAAATAATGAATAAAATCTTTTTAAAAAAGTGGTAGCAGTGATGTAAGGGATTTTGTTACTTGTTGTTTATGGGTTGGTTATTGCTTTAGAAGAAACTTGGTTCATCCCTGGGGGAAGGGGACTCATGAACTGTGAACCCAATGTCCTCCGTCCAGTCTCCATTCCTGGGAAGGAAGCTCTGTCACTGTGTGGCTATGGGGCCGATGCTCCAACCTTCCTACCCATCAGACAGACAGACAGACATGAGTAGATTGCATGGAGAGTTGTTTTGTTTTGTTTTTTTAACAAACACTTCTTGAGTTATAAATCCATCCCAACACCTCTTTATAGCTGAATAATATTCCACTATTTGGACACGACACACTGTTATCCTTCAGTTGATGGGCATTTGAGTTGTTTCTACTTTGGCGCTATTAAGAATAATGCTGCGATAAACACTTACGCACCATGTCTATAGGAATGTATGTTTTTATTTCTCTTGGGTACATACCTAGGAGTGGAATGGTTGGGTCAGACGATAACTACATTTTACTCTTTGAAGAACTGGCAAACTTTTGCAAGGCAGGTGTGCCACTTTAAATTTCCACCAGTAAGAGTGGAAGTTTCAGTTTCGCTGCCCCTTCACCAATACTTGTTATTGTCCCCATTTTTTATTATAGCCATCTAATGGGCTTAAAGTGTGTCTTACTGAGCGTTTGAATTGCATTCTCTAATGACTAATGACATTGAGCAGCTTGTGCAGATTTTGACATGAGCATAGTTTTCCAATCAATTTGGTTAATACTTAAAAGTACTATTGTTGAAATATATGTAAAGGCAACGGTCTCTTTATTTTCATTCAATCAGATGAATGTGATACAAACTGCCACGGACACTTGTGAATCAGCGCTGCCTCTCGGACACAGTGACAGCCAGACAGGAGGCAGGTGGGAGAAGAGATGGAGCCCCTAGGCCAGTGTGGCCTAGTGTTGGGAGGCTCTTGGTTGTCACCATGGCCAGTTAGCACCTGAGGCCCTGTCAGCACTGTGTAGTGTGTGAGTCATGCATGATTAAGAAAGGCCTTGCTCAAATGTTACCAATGAAAATAATAGCCAGATGTAGGAGTTGGCAGAAATCCAAAGAGAAAAGTAAAGGGCAGAGTTCAGGATTTGCAATTGATAAAGAAGGAACCAGTGGTTGGTTAACTTCTAGCTTCCTGGGACTGAGAGGAGATGAGATCTCCTTCCTAGAGCTGTTTTGAGCATTGACTTTTCTTTGGAGCTGTGTATGGCCTAGTCTCTATATGACCAGCCTAGGTCCCTCGAGATTTTTGTTTACTTCATTTATATTAGTATTGGATCCTGACTACTTAACATCATTGGGAACAACTAAATGAGTCTCTGGCTTGTGCAACCAGAAGATTCTAACATATATTGGATTTCCATAAAGATATGGACTGGAGCCCTGGCTGGTGGCACAGTAGATAAGGCGCCAGCCTGCGAACCCAAAGGTCACTGGTTCAATTTCCCAGCCAGGGCACATAAGCAGGTTGCAAGCCAGGTCTCCAGCCAGGTCTCCAGCCAGGTCTCCAGCCAGGTCTCCAGCCAGGTCTGTGGCTGGAGGCAGGTGAAAGGCAACCACACGTTGATGTTTCTCTCCCTCTCTTCCTCTCTCCCTTCCTCTCTCTCTGGAAATAATAAATAAAACCTTTTACTAAATAAATAAATAAATAAGATATGGACTGGGTGGGATTTGAAGAAGGGAGTTCAAGTTCCCACATTACTCTGCAGTTATTCATTATAAGCTGTAGGGCTAATATTTGCATTGTGGTTACAGCATTAGAAGTAATTGTGGTGTCTTTAAATTACCTGGCATGCTCATTATTTGGGATACTTTGGGTCATTATTTTTTTCTGTGTGATGCTAATAAGTTGCCCTCTGAGGGCACTGCAAATGGTGAAACTGAAGCCAATTCAAATTAAATATTTAGGTAGGAGAAAAAGGCAGTGCTTGGCAAGTTGACTCAAACTGTGATAAGTTCCTTTAGAGGGCTTTGTGTTTTGCTAATGGTCCCAACGTTACCAACCAGGAATTAACATAAAAAAGTAACAACTCTTCACTTTCACCCCCCATGGTGGGAATTATAGGTCAAGTTGTGATGTGGTGAAACTTGGCAAAAAGAATACCCCAGGTTCATTCAGTACAAACTACAGCATTTCATTTTCCTATACTAGAATTGTGCCAAAAGTGCTAACTAACTTCGCTGTATCCCTAGTGCCTGGAGACCAGCAGTGGTTCAGCAGGGCAGCTCTGTCCCATCGGCGGCCCCTAGTGTAATCCTCTCCCCTTGAACCTGCCACCACCACGCCCTGCACTGACAGACGACACACCCATCCCCAATTCTTCAACGGTCTGCAGCTTGCATGTCCACACTCCTTGTGCCTAAAGACTGAGCACAGCTCTGCTCCGAGAAAGACCTCAAGAAGAAGCCGCAGTAGAGCGAGGTGCCCTGAGGCCGCGAGGAGGAAGGGAGAGGCTGGCCCTTAGCACCCGCACTGCCCACAGCGAGCCTCCGGCTGAACACCCCTGTAGAACCGGAGGCTGAGCCCCGCCGGCCTGCTTTGCAGCTGGAGGTCGCCGGGAAAAGCATCTGCTCAACACCTGGGTCTGTGTGATTCTCCAAGGTATGCACCCTGACCAGGAATTGAACCCACCACCTTGGGTTTATAGGATGATGCTCCTGTCAACTGAGCCACACCGGCCAGGGCTGTTTGACATGGTTTTAGTTCCCATTTGATTTCATTGCGCCTAGACTACTTAACCTGAGATCAGTGCTCACAACTAAGTTTTAACTGTGCAGTACTTCACTGTTGACTAACGGCGCAGTGTAGTAGCGGCACCTGGAGTGAATTTAACCTGCTCCGCTGGTCCAACTTTACACCCGTTGACCAGTAACTCTGTGTTCCACTCCCCACCCCTCCTGCAGCCCGTCAACCACCATTGTGCTCTGAGGTTGTGAGTTCGGCTATTTTAGAGACCTTCTATAATTGACTTCTAGTTCGTGAGCTGTCACTGACACTTTTGGAAATTATACTTTTGTTGGAAATACACTTCAGCTACACTTTTGGTGATCTAAAGGATACCATATAATAGTAACTACATTTTGCACTTTTGTGGGTGAATGAATTTTCAGCTTCGAACAGGTGATTTATCAGTGAACTTCTGGACTGCATTCATTGAGCAGGTATCGCCTGCCATCATGTGCAAACCTTCAAGGTATTATTTCCAATGATTGCAGTAATTCGAGCAAGGGAGGCTTGTGGACCTGGCTGAGCAATCCCAGAGAGGCCAGCACACTGGTGTTGGGACCTGATGGGGTGGCAGGAGTTAGAATGAGCTGGTACGGAGGAACAGGACTGGTGCTCTAAGTGAGGTGTGGCCTGTGATGACTTGCTTTATCCTAGTACTGGGTGGGTGAAGAAGATTTTAAAGAAATTACCATAAAGTAACTTAGCAAGGATATTACATGATTAAGCCACACTGTAGTCTTAATAATTCGGCAAGAATTCCTAGGACAAATTCGAAGAGGAAGAGATTAAACAAAATCATGAGAATTTTACTGGTGTCCTATATTTTCAACAACTTTTTCTAGCACTCAAAAGAGGTTTTTTTTTTGTTTTTTTTATTTTATTGTTGTTGTTCAAAAGAGGTTTTTAAAAACAAAAATGTAAGGCCTTGGCTGGTGGCACAGTGGATAGGTTGCAGGTCTGCGAACCCAGGAGTCATTGGTTCGATTCCCAGCCAGGGCACAGAACCAAGTTGCAAGCCAGGTCTCCAGCCAGGTCTGTAGCTGGAGGCAGGTGAAAGGCAACCATACACTGATGTCTCTCTCTCTCCCTTCTCTCTAAAAATAATAGTAAATAAAATTTTTTAAAAAGACTACTATATATTCTAAGACATAAGAAAGACATTCTTCGATTCTGTAGCTTTGATCATCATGCTAGGATGTTTCATGATACCTTAAATAGAGATACACAGATTTTGCAGGTATGACCTTTGTCATCCAGGAACAATTTTGTTCATATTGACTTTCCCTCGCAATAGTATTTTATTAATTTTTTAACTTAGCAACGTTACTGTGCATGTATATGTATATTTATTGTTATCCTTGCTGTCTTTTGTTCTGGAGAAAAATTTTCATGATTGACTGCACATTAAACCATAGAATTTTCTTACATACTGAAATGTCACTAAAATAAATGTGATGTGTCTCCTTGTGGTGAGAAAGATGTTTAAGAGGAAAAAAAAAAAAAAAAATCATCCAGGCCCTAAAGGAATAATTAAGTCAGGATGAAAAAATAAAACAAAAAAATTCTCCTCCATTCTCAGTTTAGCTCAAAATCTCTCTGGAGTACCCTATATGCACACTTCATACTGTTATTTATAATTGCATGGAGAGTATCCTGGGTACTAAGAGACAGATATGTTGTTGGAATTTATTACCAATGTAAGCTTTGCAACCAAAGAATTTGTTTATGCAGCAGCTGGGCCTTATGTTTAGAGTGCAGCAGGGCTCGAGTTGGTACTGGAAAAATTGGTCCCTACCATACGGCCCAGTTACATTTCCCGGAGAATGAGCTGGGCCACCCAGACGTTCTATTCTATGCAGCTTTGTGGAAATTGCTGGGAGTCTTTCCAATAGGTAAAAGCTTTTTAGACGTCTTAGCACTTAGCTGAATTTCCTGGACTGGTCTCAGCTCACTTAGGTTTTAGCGACATGGAGTAACAACATGAGACATTTCCTGTGGCCAGAACTGATGGACACATGCTTCTGTCACTTAGCTCGCCATGCCATGTCATCGGATTACAGGCACTCCACCTCCCATTAAAACTGAATAAAGAATGAGTCGCATAAAATCATAGCAAATGCTTCTAGAAGGCAAAGGCTGTGTGTATTTTTAGATTTGTCTACATTACAAGCTACACTATAAAAGATGGAGCTTCTTTTAAAATCTGGAAATACTGCATGTTTTTCAGAAGCGTTACTCTACACGGATCTAATTTTGGCTTTCAGTGTTGTTTGTGATAAAATATGAAAGGTGGTTTTTGATTTGAATTATTTAAATTAGAGATGCCTGTAGATTAATTTCAAAAATTAAAACTCATAATCAGATGTTAATTCCAATTCTTTTGACTGTCATATAAGTATAAAATTGTGTTTTTATCTCTAAGGTAACATAATGAACCATGAATCTAAGATTTGAAAAACTGTATACTAATGAACTTATAATTCCCTTTGTGCATATTTTGGGAGAGCTTTTTTCAAAGCATATCTGAAAGTATAAAGAATCTCATTTTAGTGTTAGATTAGCAGCAAAATTAGTGAGCTAGAAACATTATTCATAATACAATAGAGATGTTAGGAAAGTTGGAGTCGCTCCAATTGGGTATTTGAAAACAGGGACAACTTAATTGTTCCAAGGTTGAGAGACAAATTACTGATTACGTTTTCCCACTGAAGTAGTCTCTTTAAAATTACGCTGAAATTGTTTGTATCTTTTGCTAAGAAAACGCTCATCATATATTGCATAATGCTTGACACACAGTAGGTGCTCAATAAATATTTTAAAATGTTATGCTAACTGCAAATACATAGACTAATTATAAGCAGCACTGAACACGCTGCTTATTTGAATTTGATAAAATTTATGCTTTATTTTTCTCTCTTGGGGGTTAGACACAGTGAGGAAACATAAATTTTGACATAAACTTTGGTCGTTTTATGAAGCTAGTTTTTGATTTGTAACATTTTGATTTAATATTTCTATTTCGTATGTGCAAATGTCCAATTGCTAGGAAGTATGAAGGCAATTTTTAAGTGTCAAATGCTTTGATCTTTTCAATGATGCCTCTTGAACATATATTTTTAAAACATAAACCTGAGCAATATAAGAAATAGTAAACATGTTTAGATAGTACATGAAATATTCAGAAGGGTAGTTTTTTTTAGCTCTACTGCTTCAGTTGAAGGTAAGAGTTTTCTAGGTAGCATGAGAAATTAGGCTAAAATCAGTTTCTTCTGTGTGTCTGAATAAGTATATACCTTTGGGTTAGTGTTCTGTATGTTTTACAATAAATGGAAAAATAAATACTTCCTGTGGCTAAGAATTTTAGTATCCCAGGTTGGATATGCATTAAATGAGAAAATGTTAAATTTTCAAAATCCGTTCCGTGGTATTTTTTATATGCATCAAGGGAATTCTCCTGCTGTGTTGGAGAAGGCTCACAGAGACGCTGGCTGAGTGGCTCATTGGTTGCAGCACCAATCTGTACACCAAAAGGTTGTGGGTTCGATCCCCAGTCAGGGGACATGCCTGGGTTGTGGATTTGAACGCTGGTCAGACAAAGCACATGCGGGAGGCAACCTATCGTTGTTTCTCCCGCCCCCACCTGCTTCTCTCTCTGTCTAAAGTCAATCAAGACATGTCCTCAGGTGAAGAGTAAAAAAAAAAAAATGAATGTGCACAGCAAACCTGAAGCTGGGCGAGGATGAACGATGAACAGGAATATAAGTAAAGACAGCCATGGACTAGCTCAGAGCCTGAAAATACTCTCATTCATTGGACAAGAAAATTACAGAATCTGGGATGCAGAAAAATCCACGCATTTTGACATGTGTGATTTCATTTAAGAATGAAAGATGCCACTAAACAGAAGCAAAGAAAGAGGTTCAGCTATTTCTGGATGGGGTCGGTCTTGAGAAGCAGCAGCATCACGGGGTTTCCTCCAACCTCCTGCTGCATCTGTGTGCTGTCATCCTTAAGTATTTACTTGAGACCTAACAGGTATCCACATGCCACGCTGGGTCAAATGACAAGAAGATGGTCTGGTTAGACAGCCAGGAACAAAAGAAAATAAGGCCTGATCACACTTGCTATATCCCAAATATCAGTAACAAAAAATGAGGACGAGATTCAGCTGTGACATAAGGTAGAATGTAGTAAGTGTTAAAACCAAATAACTGAGGGTAGAGGTTCAACTTTGGGGAAGCAACACAGCTAAGGTGCAAACGTCAGGCAGAAGAGCAAGCCATGGCTTGCCCTGATGGGGCTTCGGTGTGTCCAGCAGAAGGAGAGTCTGAAAAAGCAGTTGACTGTGCCAACGGAGAACTGGGAGTGCTGGGACAGGAGTGGTGTGGTGCAATGCTGGGTCTGGAAGAAAACTCTGGGGGAGGCCCATGGAACTAAATGTGTGAAGGTGTGGAGTTAAGTTGGAAGGTTAGTAATAATCCAGATGGTAGGCGGTTAGAATCTGAAATAGGACAATAACAGAAAGAATGGAAAGAGGTAAACAATGTTGTAAAGGTTGAAATGAAACTACCGTGAAATCAATTGGATGTTAGGATAGATAAAAGGAGTAATGTTAGTGACTACTATTTGTTACATACTTTTTACATCTGTGTTCATGAAAACTATTATCTAAATTTTATTTCTTTTAACGCCATTATCTAGGATATATATCAGAGTAATGCCCACCTAATTGACTGAGTTATTTCAGTTATAATTTATGCAAAGCTATTTGCATTATTTTGAAGTATCAGATGATTAATCATGGGTAGAAAAAGATGTTCTGTCAAATGAGGGAGGAGTATTGGCCAAAATCTGATAAAAATTGTTAAATGTATGGCGAATAGGTAGAAGCCATTCTCCCCACCAGCTTTATATCTGCAAAAATTATTGAAAATCACTGTTGGAAGATGGGCTGGAAGCGCAGGTTTACTCACCATCTAAACTGACTCATTTGCAGTGGGGTTAGATCATCTCTTGTTTAAGAAAGAGAAAAACAAATAAAATAAAGGCCAAACTTGGATCTAGGAAACACAAAACAATAAAAGGGAACAGGCTATGGATGAGCTAGGGAAGGCGCCGCTTCTGAAAACACTTGCGCTGTAGGAATCAGAAGGGAATGTCCAAAAACAATTAGGATGCAACATTTGTGAGAAACTGTTGCTTTTTTCACGACAGGAGAAGTCATTTCGCGAGACAATGGTCAGATGAAATGGCAAGGGGATGACTTAAAATAACAAAGGATTGTAAAAACAGTGACAATTACAGGGAAAGAATATAAATGCACTGATACTCCCTAATAGATGCAGAAAGAAGGTCAACAGCAGAGAAGAAAATGTTCATAAAGCAGAAGACAACTAATGTTTTAATCTCTGATGTTTCAGTGAAGCATACAAAGACATCCAGAGAAATTTGAGAATCAGGTCAACTCCAAGGATCTTTCTCCCAGAAGTATGTACACATGTGTAGACATACAAAACTCATGTCAACTTTGGGTTTGCAGGCTTCCCCAAATTGCACTCAGCACCCCATGTTCAGGTGAAGAATTCCCTGCTGTGAGGTGGATCTGAACGACCCTGTCCCTCATTTCCAAAACTGATATTCCATGGGACAGCTTTCCCCCCATCTCCTATGACCACAGTATCCCACACTCAGGTACATTTGGGAAATGCTGAGATGAACATGAAGCAGATTCCATGATTTCATAAATTCCCAGAGGCTTTTATATGCAATGTGCCAAATACCTAGCTACTTAAAAAATGCTTACTCTGTCAGGCACTATTCTAAGTTAGTGTTCAACATATATTCATCTCGGAATCCTCGTAACAATCCTATGAGATCAATTCTATTATTTTTCCTCTTTTACTGACATGGAAAATAAGGAAACAGATGAAATCGCCTGCCCAAGTTAACACAGCCTTAATTTGGGGGGGCTAGGATTCAACCAATCCAACCCTGAGACTGTGTTATTAACCGTTACAATAAAAAAGAAAGCAGAACCTATATGACCATTAACCTTTTTATTTTGAGGGGAACCAGTTAATATTGCATAAGGGTTTCACAGAGCATGATATGGAAAGTGGTCATGTGATTAATTGGGCAGATTGAATAATATCCCTATAAATATGTAAAGTTTATATAGACATATAGTTATATAGCTTTGAAAACTAATAAACAATACAAGAATTATTTATACAATGCAATGATTTATGGGGCAGCTGAAAATATATCAACATAACTGGGCAGGAACTGCACATTCTATGTTGTTTGAAAACAAGGCAATGAAACTGAAAATTACTAAGTGATCAGTTATGATGTGATCACAGCGGCTGACGCACAGCCTCCAAGTTGCAGTTAGTTCTTCAACGAGAGAGGAGTTGATGTCCGTTTCTCACACAAGGGCAGAGGCAGGCTGCCCCGACCTCTCTCTTGGCCTGTGCCACACACCTGCAGCACCTGTCACTTACACGATGTGGACTGGGGAGCTGCCCTGTCCGCTCCCCTCAGGTCCCCATGTCAGGCACAGAGGAGGGGAAGCCGCACCGTGTCACTTTCAGAGTGAGCGCTGGTGTCACTTCCCGTCCACTCCCATTTCCTGTGGGTTCAGCTCCATGGTTCACCTCGCTGCTAGAGTGACAGGGACGCGGAGTCTTCAGATGGGGACCAGGGACTCAGCTAAAAACCTGCCGCCACAATGGGAGGGATGCCTGGGGGTCCATTCTCAAAGGAAAAGTCCTCTCGACTCAGATAAAAGGGGAATCAAACCGTAATCACGGACAGAATGCAGGTGAGTCACACGAAGCTAGAAACAATTCTTGAAAATGAGCATAAGAAAAGTATGCGAGAATTAAAGATAAAATTGTCGATGAATGATTTGTAAGTGAGGAAAATCAGTTGGATGACAAATAAATGTACGTGCTCTGTCTTCGAAAAGACCATGGCAGGAGATAAACGGAAGAAAACACTACTCAATAGAAAAGAAGCCCTTTAGGTTTCGTGTGAAAGAGAGACTGAAACCAGCTATCAGAGAAGACAGTAATCATGAGCATGTCATCGCCTGTCAGAGCCTGGGACATGGCTAGCAGAGCAGCGGACGGATATCTCGACCTTCATTTCAATTAGTTCCTAGGCCCTGGCCGGCCAAAAGCTCTCGTCGATAAAATAATTAATAAATGAGTCTGCGATCACAACATCCACGTAAGATGTTGGAAAGACGACTCGCCGGAAGTGGAGAAAGGGGAAGACTTCCTATTTTCTTAGCACATTCTATGTACCAGGTGCTTTCCAGTCTTTTCTCACTTATTTCAGCGGCACTGTCCCCTCAGGAAGGTTCCTACGGTGCAAAGCTGAGGACCTGGAGGGGCAGGGAGGTTAATAGTTTGCTCAATGTCCATGAGCTTTTTGTGCAATACAGCCCCCTTTCCTATTTGCTGAAAATATGTATCAATCCTTTATTTATTTTATTTTATTTTTTTAAAGATTTTATTCATTATCTTCAGAGAGGAGGACAGGGAGGAAGGAAGAAAGGGAAGAAGCATCAATGTGTGCTTGCCTTTCACCTGCCTCCAGCTAAGGACCTGGCTGCAGACCTGGCTTGCAACCTGGACCTGGTTATGTGCCCTGGCTGGGGAATCGAACCAGCGACCTTTGGGTTTGCAGGCGGGCGCCTTATCCACTGTGCCACCAGTCTGGTCAATCCTTTATTTAAATGCATATGTCTATCATTTATAACTTGGAGAACTTGTATGTAAATATTAAGGGAATGTTCCTCGTCTAGAACTTGGAGCACTTGTAGGTAGATGGTGAGTTAATATTTCCTTCTGAATATAGTGATCCCTTCAAGAATGATTTCTAAAGAGGCCCATCCCCTTGCTGGTGATGGGAACTTCCCGAAGGGAAACCCACACTCCTGGTGAAAGCGACAGAAAAGAGGAGATTGTAAAGATGCAGATGAACTCTACGATGAGGCTATGCAATCTTCTTCTACTTCATTCCCTACAACCCGTGAGGAGATTCCTCATCTCCAGGCCCGTGAGCAACCCCCATCCAGAGCTGCCCTGGGGGCCCCTCCAAGGGCTTGCCGAAGGCAGAGAACCAGTGGGCAGAAAGCAGAGAGCCGCACCTATGGCCAGGCCAGGTCTTGTTTTCCCTGAGGAAAAGGAACTCCAGGTGGCCAGCACCTCCTGCCGGCCCAGCACCTCCAGGCGTACATCATGATTGGTGCATGAACATGTTTTCAGATGGTCTGCTTTTGGCACAGGGTCAGGTGGTCCAAGTTGCCCTTTCGCAAGCACCGGGATCCCCCTTCACAGTAGCTTTGTCACGTTTCTCCGTGGAGGGTTCTGGATTCTTCAGAAAATTCTCCAAGGGCTTTGTTCTGTGAATTCTCCCTTGTTCTCTGATTCCCTCTGTTTCCCCCAAAGTTGGGGGATTTCCACTTAATTGTGGAATATCATCTTGGCGTAGATGTTACTGCCCCTCCCCTCTCCCACTAAGCTTATTTTTACATATATTTGCTGTCCTTTTCTCTTCTAATGTTGAGTTCTATCCCATCACATTGTTCCTGGAACACATTTTTGGTTAATACTCAAAGGTAAGTTTGTAGTAACTATACATTCTCGATAGTGTCTGGACCAATCAGCTTTCTGTTTGGGTTTCCCATTTTTTTACAGTGTCTTCAACTTCCCAGCCCCTCAGAGTTGCAAGTAGAACCATGAGAAATGTTATTATCCGATGGACATTTTGCTACCTGACAGGGCTCTCCTAGCCGGATCAGTCTCCAAAATGGCACCACCCACCCAGTGTCGCCACCTTCGGACAAGGTTCAGAAGCACAGTTTTAATTGCAAAAGGACTCACAAAGGGGTAAATGTTTAAAAGATCAATTCCATAATAAGTGAAATACTGTATGTTTGACATCTGGTTAGTGGGAGAGGAAGAAAGTAAGAAAAAGACGAGAGATGATATAACTTCTGAATTCTTGCAAGTTTTAAATATTCTAGACCTAGCATGATGCCATTTTCTCTTCTCTCTGAATTTCGATTACTCTGTCTCTTTCTGCACTTTTTATGCTTTACATCCTTTAATTATAGCACTGGACCAGCTGTAGCAACGAGGGCTGTGAGTGTGGTTTGCTAAAACCTTGTGTTTGTCATTTCCTACAATTCGCTCTGTCCTCACCAGGCTGGACTTGCCTCTGAGCCTTCAGAGAGAAGGGCGGACTCTTGTCCTTGCAGAGGGTCTCATGCAGGGGTGGCCAAGACTGGACTGTGTAGTACCTGAGTTTTGCAGGAAACCCCTGTGCCTTCACACCCGGCCACTTGCCTGCCTGGTGACGGGGTGGAAGGACACAGCCTTCCCCTGCCACAAAGCCCAGGACACTGCCACTGGTACTGATACCCCCAGCGCACAAATTTAGGGGCCTCCTCACCTTGCACCAAGTGGCGTCTGCCTGTTGACTGCACTGCATGCTGGTGACTCTGGCTTCCCCAGCAGCGCGCAGCTGTCACGACCCAGAAATGCAAGTGGTGAATGGGACATGGGACAGCTGGAACCAGTGAAAGGGAGGAACCCAAAGGAACCAGCAAAGGGAAGGTGGGCCTGCTTCCTCTCCCTCGGTAGATGGTCCTGAGCTGCAATGGTTGCAGGTGGCCCCTCTGGGGGGTCCCGCCCTGGAGACCAACCAGCCCCATTGCAGGCTGTGTCCTGCTCGGAAATGCGCCCTGCGGAGCCGGCCTTCCTCCTGCCACCTGCCCCCCGGGGCTGCACCCCGGAAACTGCAGCGCTGCCGCTGGGGCCAGCGGCCTGTTTCCTGGGGAAGCTCATTGAAGCCACGGACTAAACCTCAGCCAAAAAGACATGGAAGTGCTGAAAGAGTGTAGAAAAAATTTATTTATAACAGGCAAAACTAATTATTTTCAACTTACTATAGTTCTATTCAAGGTCGATAAGATAAAGTTGAGAGCATAAAACAGCATTACTAGGAATAAAGTACTATATACATGATGACAAATGAACAAACCCATCAGGAAGTTTTCATAAATTTAAAAAATTTTATTTATTAGTTTCAGAGAGAGAAGAAGGGAGAGAGGCAGAGAGGGAGAGAGACACCAATGTACGGTTGCCTTTCACCTGCCTCCAGCTACGGACCTGGCTGGAGACCTGGCTTGCAACCTGGTTATGTGCCCTGGCTGGGAGTCAAACCAGAGACCTTTGGGTTCGCAGGCTGGCACCTTATCCACTGAGCCACCAGCCAGGGCTGTTTTCATAATTCTTTAGTCACCTGTACCTAAAAATAATCTTCAAAATATGTACAGCCACAGTGGCTAAAGCCAAACAATGTGGCAAATACCTGTTTAAATTGGAGACTTCTCCCCTTTTCATTGCTGATACACTAAGCAGAAAGGAATTTTTAAATGGAAATAATTTGAGGCCCTGGCTAGTGGCACAGTGGATAAGGCTCCAGCCTGCGAACCCAAAGGTTACTGGTTCAATTCCCAGCCAGGGCACATAACCAGGTTGCAAGCCAGGTCTCCAGTCAGGTCCGTGGCTGGAGGCAGGTGAAAGGCAACCATACATGGATGTCTCTCTCCCCCTCTGCTTCTCTCCCTTCCCCTCTCTCTAAAAATAATAAAGTCTTAAAAAAAAAAAAAAGAATTAGGCCACACAATTAACATATATTTCTAATAGCAATTTAAAAACTTGAGGAAAGCCCAAGTATTCTTTTGTTAGGTTTGAAGTAAAACATTATTGAAAAGGGTCACCTTGTGGAACGTTACGTGACCAGGTGATGAAGAAATTGCGGCGCATCGGCAAGTGACGGGCCTGAGACCCAGCCTCGGGGAGAAAAGCAGCACAGATCTTGAGACAATGATGCCGTGGCACAAACTTCCAAACCTAGAAACCGGTATGTTTGTGATGGGAACTATGTGAAAAAGCAAAGGACCAATAAAGCCAGCATTCATGCTACCTTCGGGGCCGGAAGGTGGGGTCAGGGAAAGCAGAGATGCAGCCTCTGTGGTGTCCTCCCTCCTGAGTTGGATGGAAGGTGCGTGACTGACTTTTAATTTTTTTAGTCCTCACTCCACGTTTAGGGAAGGGAAAGGGAGAGTGAGTGGTAGATGGAGAGAGACAGAAATGAGAGAGAGAGATGTTGGTGTGAGAAAAAAACGTCAGTGGGTTACCTCCTGCACACATTCCAGCTGGGGACCAAACCCCAAACCCCAAACCGACGCGTGTGTCCTGAACCAGGAATCAAATCCATAACCTTCTGGTGTAGGGATGGCCCTCCAACCAACAGGCCCACCTGGCCAGGGTGGTTCATGACTGTTTTATTTTCATGCTTCATGATCTTATATGTGAAATGTTCTTATTGATGTATATCAAATGTGGACATATCAACGTTATAGATGAAATATTACATAATAAAATAATATATAAAGGATAAATATTAGTTTACACTCTCATCTCTATTGAGTAGAGAGCAAAGGGCATCCGTGGTTACTGACCCACTTATTTAGGGAAAGGAGGTTCAACAATTTCATTTCCATGTTTTCTTCACTATAGATCTTGAGTTTACCTTGACTCAAAAAAAAATCATCTGTTACTATTCTGGATTCTCAAAACCAATCAATTAGTACTTTTGAAAATGATAAACTCTGGCTCAACTTAATGGTTTTCTGTCCAAGTCCCTTCCCTATTTTTCCCAGTCTGGGGGTGCTGTATGGAAAACCTGGGGATTTCGGCATGTTTCATTTACTTGTGTTCAGTAACTCAGAAACGACCAGTGAACATGTAAGGCTTTCTTCATGTAGAGGAACGTCAGCATTGCCGGATACTTAAATGTTGTATCTGCAACCACTTGTGCCTTGAACTGGTGCTGTGGAGCCCCCACCCCCCACATCTGCAACCCGCTGGGGCCATCAGTGCGCAGAGCCCCGCCAGCGACAAGCGCGCTCCCGGAGCGCCTGCCGGGCGGCCGCGCGCACGGCCATTAGGCCACGCAAGGTGGCGGATCCCACCAGACCTTGAGCCTGTTCGCTTACCAGCTGCGAGGCCTTGGCAGGCTGCCCACAATCTTTCAGCCACATCTTCTGCGTATTAAAAATAGCGGTTGTGTTAGCCCCCGACTCAGGCGTTTATGGCGAAGCTACAGTAAATTCACGATTTGAGGGCACCTTTTACTCTTTGCGAAGACCCGTCATTATTGGATACGGTTGGGGGCAGGTTGTTTTCCCGGACATTTCAGACAATGTCGTCTCGGTTGAGACGTTTCTGTATGGGGAGATTAGACACAAGGAGGCCATCGATGATCCGTTTCAGCTGCAAGAAACCTAAGACCCAGCCCAGAGTGGCAAACGGTAAGGGGGTTGGACAAGGTCGCAGTCAGGAATTCTTTCCCAGGGGCGGGGCAGGGTGGGTGTGGTTGCGTCCCCTCCTCTCTGCCCCCCCAGGTGTGTTTGTCCCCAGCTCGACCAGGTGGCGACAGCGGCTGCAGGTGGCTTCTCCCAAGGGTGTTCCAAGGTGGAGGAAAACGTATCGCCTTGTCTGACAAAATGGAAAATCATCCCGAAGAGGCAATCTTGTTCTTGTCCCCATTTGCCTCACAGGCCCCAGAAGACGTGGGACGGAAGGCTGCTAAGGCACATGAGGGACCGTGCTTGTCATGCTGAGGATGGGAAGGGGTACAATACCGAACACAGAGAGCCATTGTATGAATGCTCGAGGAAAATACAAAAAAGAAAACAACAATGGCCATATGTCATCAAGAAGAGAAAGAAATGGTCATTTTTTATTAAAAAAGCAAAAATACTAGTGGGGATACAGACTTGAACGAAATAAGACAAGCATACATAGTATAAAACAGTATTGCATGATTCATGGATAAACCGATGCCCTTCTGTATTCATAGCTTCTGTTTACCCTTAATTACATTTCCCTCCAGGGAAATGCACTCATTTTACTTTCAACACTAGCGTGCCACGTGGTTTGGAGTTCCTTTTTGTGGGTGTCACCTGGACACTAATATTTGAAAATAAATGGGGGCCCTAAGAAAGTTACACAATTTGCCCCTCAAGGGGGGAATTGTAATGGTAAAGGGGCACTTGGTGAATACACACAATGTTGTTCTCAGATTCCTTGGTTTGCTGACAAATGATGAGCATAAAAACACTTACACAAACAAGAAAATAAATCGCCACGCTTCAGTTCACAGCCTTCACAGGAGCTGTAAAATACCTCTGTGCACATTTTTGAATTTTGAAAATATTGATGATTTATACAGACCATGTACTGAATCAGACCAGTCATCAAGAGAGAACCCCATAAATATTTAATGGGTTCATGAACATTAGGCCTATTTTTTTTACTTGTTTCCATTATCGATAAAAGGAATATTGAAAAACCAAAGTTTGCAACAGTGTTTTTATTTTTTTGTTTTTGGCTGAAGACGCCATGTTTTAAAAGGGTCTGAACTCATGAAACTTTTAAAGCTAATAGCAGCCTTATAAATTATTTCCCCCTGCCTCCTAATGAGACTAATAGGGCCCAGATCAAGGGGAGAGGAAGTGCCTGCTCCCAGCAGGCTCTGCGCTCCTTCCATTTTCTCCTGTAAGATCTCAGTGCCCTTTTATTTTCCTCTTTCGCCCTGGGATACACAGAACCCTGAATTTTAAAGCAGGTAAACAATGTATTTTACTCCCATGTCCCACAATTCTATCAGAAATAGAACCTGGAGGGATGGATCATGGTTTACATCAGTTGAGCATTTTCCCCAGGTTCACTGCAGTCTGACTGACAAATAAAAATTAGGTGCATTTAAGGTGTACCAAGTGATGGTGTGATGGACAGCTGTCCCTTTGTCGGGTGGCCACGGTGCAGGGCCCCTGCGGTGGCAACATCAGGGATGCCAGGCGGTGCAGGGGCAGCAATGGTGCCCATCCATCGCTTCCACATAGTGGTTTCACATAGTGCCTGTGCATGGCACATTCAGGTTCTGCTTTTGGCATTTTCTGGGATTTATGTGGTCAAATAATTTTGACCTACACTTAATTAAATCTGCTAGTGCCAAACCCACAGATGTGTAGAGCAGACTGTACGTGTGCGTTCTGGAATGACTACCTCAATCCAGCTCAGTAGCATCACCCATCTCACGTAGTTGCTACTACAGGTCGGGTTTTTGTGTGTTTGTGTGTTTGTTTGTTTGTTTGGTTTGGGGTTTTTTATGGAAAACATTTAAGATGTATTAGCAAAACTTCAGTACACAATACAGTATTGTTACCCATAGTCATTATCTGTACATCAGGTGCTCAGAATGTATTCAATGTACACATTTAGGTTTGTACCCATGGACAGCATCTCCCCATTTTCCCCACCACCCGGCATCTGACAACCACCATTCGGCTCTGCTTGCTATGAGTTTGACAATTTTAGATTCCATACTTCGGTTGTGCTTATATTTGCTCCAATTTGAATTGCAGTGTCTGAGAGGGCCAGGTATCTGAGAGCTGGGAAATCTACATACCAGCCTCATTCCTAAAAGCACCTTCCTCAGTGTCACCCAAAGAGAGTTAGTAACATAGGAGAATGACCACAGTCACTGTGGAAGGAGAACAGAACAGAAAAAGTGGTTCCAAATCCATTCCCCAAAATACGTATAGCCCCTGGGTTCTCTCATTTTTTAATAAATATTATTTATTATTATTTTTAGAGAGAAAAGTAGGGAGAGAGGCAGAGAAGGAGAGAAGTATCCATATATGATTGCCTTTCACCTGCCTCCAGCTACGGACCTGGCTGGAGACCTGGCTTGCAACCTGGTCATGTGCCCTGGCTGGGGAATCAAACCAGTGACCTTTGGGTTCACAGGCTGATGCCTTATCCACTGTGCCGCCAGCCAAGGCTTTTTTTTTTCCTTCTTCTTTTTTAAATCTCCAATCCGTGGCCTGCCTCCTTCCTCCAAACTAAAATGCCATGAGGGGGTCATGTCACGGCCCAACATTGACTCCTGACTATACCTCTGATGGGTCTGTAGCCTGAGTCATGATCTGCTTGATACCAGAACATGCTTTAGGCCACACCTGCCTCTTCTCGTTACTGTTCATGTCCATTTTCTATGTAAAGTCCTCCAGTTCTTCTCCAGGCAGAGCTTCGCCCCTTCAGTAAGTATCGGTGAAGCACGTGGCCTATTCCTGGCTTTCTGAGAAGCTCCAGGGATGCTTTGGGGAGTGATGAAGTGACCCTTTATTGGCTTCCAGAGCCTTTAGTCTGGCAGGGAGGACATGCTGCTGGGGACCTCAGCCAGGTGCTCACTGCTCTGACCCAGGAATCACAGGTGTCATGAAAGGGCGTGGCGGAGACTCGAATACAACCTCCAACCAAGAGACCATGAGTGCTGAATAGGGCATTTACACACAAAATGGGCCCATTTCATTTTTATTGCTGTGTTTGGTCATTTGTCCGTAGGTTTTCCATAAAACGGTTCATACAAGGAAACTTTAAAACCTACAAGCCTTTCTTCTGGAAACCTTCATTGAACTCTTTTTTTTTTTGTACTTCCTAGAATTGAGTCTTAATATCTGAACCTTGTTTCCTCTGTGGCTGAGATGCCTCTAAGGATCCCCGATTTCTTGTCTTAGAACCGTGTCGAGTGGTATTGACACACAGAGGTGATGGGTGTCCACACTAGTCTCAGGCATAATCTCGGGTGTGTGAGGAGAGGAAGAAGAACCCACACTCGAATACATGGCAAGTTCCCTTCACACACACTACAGTTGAGCCATCACGGACTGTATTTTCCATCTTCTTCCCATTGCCTCGAGAAGGGAAGGATGTGTCTTTTCAAGGAAAAACTATCCCTAACTTCCCCAGTGCCAAGCACGCGCTGTATTTTCTGTTTTGTTGCCATGTTGGTGTGTAAGCATTTCTTGGGACCAAAATGACACACGCCTAGAGGGACACTTAGTTTTGGAGCCACTCTTACTCGGTAGAAGTGGGCATTAGGAAGGTCAGTTTTCAAAATGCCTGCTCAGCCTGTCCGGAATTGCGTATTTTTCTCTTGGGAAACCAGATCACAGTTACTATAAGCAACTAGCCTCTGGCCAACTCAGAAAATTGGGGCAGAGTGTTATCAAAGCACCCTAGAGTTTCCAACCCAGGAGCCCATGTTCTACCAACTAAATCACCTTAGGCGGGTCAGCATACTGCACAAAGCCGCTAGTTGGGATGGGAGTACCTGCTGCATGGAAGACACCCAACAAGAACTCGGTGGCTTAGGGAAGAGTCGTCCTTAGGTCTCCCTCACAGTTGTAGTCCAAGATGAATGGCCCATGTTCAGGGTTGGTTCTGCTTCATGTGTTTTTTTAAATTTAATTTCATTGTTGTTTCATTACATCCATCCCCTTTTTCCTTCCCTCTGTCCCCTTCCCCATCCACCCACTCCCCCCAAAGTCAATTCCCCTTGTTGTCCATGTCCATGGTTCTTCCATGCTAGTTCCTTGACTAAACTTCTCCCCTTCCTTGCCTTCTTCCCATCTCCCCGCTCCCCTTCTCCCAACCACTGAAGGTCTATTGTGTATCTGGTTCTGTTTTGCTTGTTTGTTTGTTTTGTTCATTATTGTCCTGTAATGGGTGAGATCATACGGTATTTGTCCTTCACTGACTGGCTTATTTCACTAAGTATAATACTTTCTAGTTCCATCCATGTTGTTGCAAAGGGTTGGAGTTCCTCCTTTCTTTTTACTGTGTAGTATTTCATTGTGTAAATGTACCAAAGTTTTTTGATCCAATCATCCACTGATGGGCACTTAGGCTGTTTCCAGCACTTGGCTACTGTAAATAGCACTGCTATGAACATAGGGGCACATAGGTTCTTATGAATTGGTGTTTCAGGATTCTTTGAGTATAGTCCTAGTAGTGGAATTGCTGGATCAAAAGGCAGTTCCATTTTTAGTTTTTTAAGGAAACTCCATACTTTCCATAATGGCTTTTTTCCATAATGGCTGCTCCAGCCTGCATTCCCATCAACAGTGCACCAGGGTTTCCTTTTCCCCACATCCTTGCCAATACTTGTTGTTTTTTGTGTGGATTTTTAAGTGACATAGGTCCCTTTTGTCTTATACTCCTCCATTCTCCAGGACCTTCTTCCTGTCTGCATGGAATCAGTGGCCATGAGCTCCAGGTCATGGGAAAGGGGAGAGAGTGAGGACAGAGCCTGAGAACTGGGCACCTGTGGCTTCCCATCACCGCCCAGAAGTGAAAACCCGGCCCTGTGGCCACACATGACTGAGATGGGCTCCATGGGGTCCCCTCTGGCTGCGGGCTACATGCCCAGCTCCCACTGCGTTAAGAGGGATGGAATAAGAATGGATCCTTGTGTACAGAGAGCAGTCTCTCTACAAATACAGAAGGGCCTTGCTTCTGCCATAAAAGAAAGAATTGGCCCTGAAAAAAAAGTGCATTTTTTTTTCCCAAGAGCCCAGCACTTTATTAGTTCCATAAGAAATGAGGCATGTTCCTTTCTTGAAAATAAGTCTCTATCCTTGTTCTATTGGTACTTAGTAAACCACCCAAAATTAGCAGTGTAAGTTGGGTCAGCCAGCTTCTGGAAAAGGGACAGTAGTAAATGTTTCAGGTTTCACAGGCCCGGAGGCCCCTGCTGCAACCGCTCTGTTGTGCCTCTGTTGTGGGAAAGTAGCCGGAGACCACACACACAATGAGCGTGGCTGGGTGTCAGTAGCACTTCATGTTCAAAGGCGTGTGGTGTCCCGGACTGGGCCCGTGGGCTCTAGATCGGCCCACCTCTGGCTGAAAGCAACCGCGTATGATTCTGTGGGGTGACGCACTGCCGGTGGCCCAGTCCGCATGAGGTCGTCTAAGGCCGACTCTTTTGGAGCAGCTCACTCCCTGGCCCGGCGTTTGCAGACAGGCTGGTGCCAGAGGCTCAGCTGGGTGGCTCTTCTGTGCCCATGTGGCCCCTTGTCCTCCAGGCAGCAGGCTTGTGTGCGGATCTCCGCCTGGACAACGTTTGCCAATGTCCTGTGGGCCACAGCCCAACCGAAGGGGTGGAGAAACTTCAGCTCCTGGAGGGAGAACAGCAAAGTCACCCTGCGAAGTGTGTGCACAGGACACAGGAGGAATTATTTCAGTCGCCCTTGTAAACTGTCCACCACAAAGTCTTTGAAGCAATAAAGGGCATCACCATTCAACTCCCATTGTCTCCTTCCCTGCTACCAAGTGACTTCAGGAAAGCCTGAAATATTTTTAACAATAAAAATGATCTTTGTGCTTTGGGAGCTCTGATGGAAGATGTGTGTATGTCACTTATGTTAAAACACCGATAAAGACACATTCCACGGGCGCAGAAATGAAACAAGCATCTTGAACTCAGGGCTGTGCATGGAGGACACGCGCCTGGGTGAGGGAGTTGTTGGCCAGGAATGGACGGATCTCAGCCCCGTTCAATCTTGTCCTAAATGCCTGCTTCCTGCAGTGCCTCCTTTTGAAGTGCTGGGGTCTGGAGACAGCCTGTCATCTTGACAGACGTGGTGGCCTCTGACTCACAATTTTCCATCCACCTCCCTGAACAGCCGGAGTTAGTCTTGGTATTGATGTATCAAGGAGTTTCAAGACACCGAATCCCTGGATTTATTCTAATTTAGTGGGTTGGGTGGTGGGTGAAGACCTCTTGGTCTTCAGTAGATGAGTCACCATAGGAAGGTTTTTCTAAATTAATCATGTTTAAAAAATGTACTATAGAAGTAGCAGTAGTTATTTTCTTTGTAAGAATCCAATAATATATTGGAGGAACCGTTTCATCGATAATGTCAGTAAAACAATTTTTACAAACCCTCCTCCTCTGGCATTTTGGTGAACTAATTGAAGTGCTTTCTCATGTGTTGGAAAGGCGAAATTGTCTGCTGTTCTGCATAATACGCTGAATTAAGTTACGTGCATGCAACCCTCATCCATGTTTCCTAGGGCGTCCTATAAAATCCATCATCCATTGAAAGGTCTGCAGAGTCCTACAAGGACCTGTCACAGCTCTGTTTTTATTTTCAGGAGGGAAAAACAACAACACACGAACGCTCAGAAAGGTGAGGGAATTTGCCAAGGTCTGTGGAGTGCTGGGAAGCTGACACATGGGAAATTAAACCCTGAGTTACAGTGTTGACCAGTTAGGGGCTGTAAATAATCGCAACTGGCTGGCTTCAAGCTACCAGTGGCGTGTCAGCGGCCCTGGGCTGGGAAGGGAGGCGTTTCACGGCTCCGTGGGCCAGGAGGCGGCGGAGGGTCGCGCGGTTGGCGTGGCCGGTGGTCCGGGGCCAGCGGTCCGGGGCCGGCAGAAACGACTCACCTGTCAGTCACGACCATCACCATATGACGACTGTCTTTGGCCCCAAAGATGCAGCTGCTCCTTTGTCTGATGGGTGGCAGCTGCCCAGGACGAGCCTCCCAGACCAGCCCCATGTTGGAGGCCGAGCTGCTCCGCGGTTCCCCTGCTTCTTCCCCAATGTTTCCACCTGCGGCCCGCGTCCCCGGGGTCGCTTCCTGGTCACGCTCCAGCACTACCTCTCATCCTCAATCTTCATCCCTGGCCCCGACAAGTGCCTTTGCTGTTTCATTCCGTTTGCTGCTTTTCCTTGCCTTTTCATCACCCCCTCTACCTTACAGCATGGCTTTTCACAGTTGCGCTCCTGAGCCCTGCACACCCTGGCACTCCGTGTGGGCGCAAGGAGCGATGCATAGAAGTCTGGTTACTGCAATCAGGCCGGTTCCCGTTGTAAGAGCTGTTCAGCTGCTCCACGCCAGGGTTGTCCCACCTGCAAGAGGGGATAAGTACAGTACTCACCCTGTGTTGTGGACAGGTTGATCAATGGAAAAGGAGACCAGGACTCCAGGACAACCTGGAGGGGAGGGTTCCCTGCTGTGCTTTTGAGACTGGTGAAGTCCAGCATGGTTTTCTGCTGGTGAAAAACATCGCTTGATATTTGATGGGAACACACATCAAAGACTTGGAGACAACAGAACCTTGGGTAAGGGATAGTATTTTTTCCACACATGAAATAAACTTGTACTTGAATGCCTTCTTCACAGAACAAGTTTTATACTAAGCATTGTATTTTCACCCTTGCTAAAAGAATTAAGATACTTAAGAATACCGTCTACCATTACCATGAGGGAAAGACTGAAAAATGAGAAAAATCTGTATTTTCCTAAATACGATCATGCAAGTTGATATGAATTTATATCTGATTGGAAGGGGGGATTGTGGAAGAATAGCTGTGACGATGGGTCTGTGTCTGTCTGTCTGTACTAGGCCAAATGAAAGTTTAAGACTCATTAGAATTTTCATAATTGCATTCAAAGGCTGCATTGAAGTGAGTGGATACCCAACAAAAAGTTTTCTCATATGCTTTTATAGAAAAATAGCAGAAAACATTAAGTTGATTTTTCTCTTTACAAAATGAGCCTCACTGTATATTTTCTTGCCATATAAGAGCAGGTTACAAAAGAGCTAACTTAAAATCGTAGTCCTCACTGTAGAGAGTAAAACAAAAATCTTACCTTCTGTCTGAGGCCTTATTCCTGCGGCTCCATGGCAACGTTCAGTGACATCTTGATTTTTCTGTTGAAATGATTATTTGTATTATGTAGCTCGGCCTTGAGTCTTGAAGAATTGCACAGAATGGTGAATAAGGACATGTTTTTGGCCTGATGCATTTTTCAAGGGCATCCAGGCAAATGAAAGCAAATAGAGAGAAAACAGAGCTAATTGAGAAGACTGGCACGCAAATGGATACGGCCACCGAGAGGGGCAGCGTTGACTCTAAATCAGGAAATAAAGCCAGGAGTGAATGTGATTTTAAATAGCAGTTAATTCTAATTAAACTTCAAACAATTTGTAAGTCACGTATCAGACCGTAAAATGGAACATTGCCATTGTACGCGAGAAAGCCAAGTTTTGTGTGATGGAGGGAAGAGGCCTTTGGATTGTGATAATGTCAGACACTAGCTAAAAATTCTGGGAAGAAACCTCACCCCAAGTTCAAACAGTATTCTTCTAATAAATGAGATGTACTGACAATGGTATAAATATGCTTCAGTGTAAATAAAATAAACCTATTTAACAGGATACCTTGTTCTTTCCAAAGCAAATGGTTCTCTTTCCCAGTCCAACAGCTTTACTAGTCGGCCACGCACTTGGCCGCCAGAGTGCGTGGCTTGGTGATGAAATAGTCAGGTTGGCATTTCCCCCTACGATGAAAGAACGTGCGCATTTTTTTCCTCTGTGGAGACTTCCATGTTGGTTCTCTTCAAGTTTTGGTATTGCCGTAAGGTGTGAACTTCGCTTATTGAAACATGGTAATTGAGAGCTTCAATTTTATCTCATTTAGAGAATATGGGAGGGGATTCATTTTTGAGTAAAACATTGAATGGTAGTAAATCTCATTTCTTTCGTAATTCTGGGCTGGAGTATTATTTACCAGTAAAACAACCTTTAAAAGCTTATGATGATTTTTAGTATATGCAAAAAAAGTATTACTGATGAATATTAAGCCAACACGTACCCTGGTTGAAACAGATTGTGAAGCAGAAGTGGTGAGAAAGCTAAATAAATAATAAAGAAATTAGAGAGGAGTGAGGATCAGTCACAAAATGAAAATGAAAGCTCTAATAATGACAAGGCTGTGAACAAAACATTAAAGGCAAATGTAAAATACATATCTTGGATTTCTAAATGTCTTTTTTCTTAGCATTTTCTTGGGCTTCTCTTTATGTGTAGATTATGAAATCCACCCTGATGAATAGAAAGTACACAGAATGTATAAGGAAAACTACCCAAATTGGCCTACAACATAAACATTGATTTGACAGCCCTTAATATAATTGCTATATTGACAAGGTATTACATTTAATGGCCTGAATTTTTTCAACATAGGCTACTATAATTCCTTAAACCTTTATTTATGTAAGCAACCCGTTTCATTATTGAACCCTGCTTTTTTATCTTGAACATTTTTATATTGACTCTCATTGATAGAGAACACTGGAGAATGTTTACCTTGACCTCTTTGGGGGGTGGCAGAATACATGGTTTGTATTAATACAATAATTGCCTTATCATACTTGCAGCTGACAGATGGGTCCCTGGGCACCGAGCCTAACCTTTCATTCTGACATCGACCACACTTGGCCAGCGCAGACCCTTTCTCATTGCCAGAGCATTGCTGTGGTGTTCTCAGGGCCACCCTAATCCCCAGCTTTCGACATGCCAAATATGGGAGCCCTCCTGAGAACTGCCGCAGCCCATCAGTGGACACGACAGCGTGGAGCATTCAACAGGCCCAGCCAGCCTCCTCTCCTGTGACTCAAAGACACTCCTCTCTGAGCTCCATGTGGTCACACAGCGCTTGCTTTCATCTAAGACCTTGTCACGTTCACCTCCAGTGTGAACTGCTTAGTTTGGCAGTCATTTAAAGTGTAGAGCTTATTGGACAATCATAAAAGAAGTTGTTTCCATTTTTACACTAAAAGATATGTCTCGAGTACAAGCAAGTATGCTCTTTCTATATAGCTAAGGGGTTAAAAATAATCTTAAACATGTGTGTGCGTGTGTTTAATCAGGTATCAGAGCAATAAAACAGGTTTTGAGAATCAAATCTCAGACGTCCATCTCAAACCTGCCCCTTTGATCTCAGGCGATTCTGGAAGCCATGGACACATGCTAAGGGTCCAGATTAAGACAAAGTAGAAGCACTGTCTGGTTTGTTAGACTGTGAACGCTGCCATTGGGAAGACAGAGGCAGGTGTGGTGTAGATTCATTTGCTATGTGAGGTCATTCAGTATAGCTTTTAAGGGATTCACCCCTCCAGCAAAACCAGATGATCATCCACTATGGAAAACGTTATAATCAACCTCATGGGGGAGTACGTTGCAAACAAAGATGTGGAGAAGCAGACTGGTCGGTTGTGGCCGCTAGGTGTTTGGAACCTCTTTGGTTCCCAGTCTCACTGCAGACGGAAAGTCAGCTGCAGAGGTGGGGGCTCACTCGTTCGTATTCCAAACATGGCATCTATCCTTCCTGACATAAGCTCATTTGGTATAATGGAGACAGCCTTCAACTATATCTTACAGAAGCTAAGTTTCTTGAATAATTCAGAGACCCATTTATGCCAACTAGAGTATATACACACATTGCAAGAAATATGGGACCTATAGCTTAGGACATTCCAAGAAAAGGCAGTTTCAGCCCGGGGCTAAGGGATATAGGAGTCGGAAGGTAAGTCTAGCATTCTGCAGTTTTTTATGCCTCAGCACCAGCAATTGTTGAACCTTTAATGATCCGTGATGCTATTTCCCATCTTTCTCTTTCTTCCCTGCCCCAACCCAGCTCTCACGGCTCACTTGGAGTTTTGGCTGGCACGTATTTTCAGCAAGTGCAAAACCTTGGGCAATTGTATAAAATCCTTTCTTCAGTTAAAAGATCGAAATCCAGAGGCACGGTTCTCCTGCTGGGCCAGCTAGCCTCTTCCAGTCTGGCCATAGCTCATAGGTGGCTGGCCAGCCTGTCCTTTGTCCCAACCAGCTTTAAGTTGTGCAAGGCACAGGCCACCTATGAGTAGGCATGCAGATGTCCCGCAAGAAGTTGATTCTCGTAGAAGGGATATGTTGCACTTGACACAGACGGTCCTCAGCATGGGTATCCAGGAACCGGAGCTGGTCCATGTGCTGTTTGTGACCCCACATGGAGGAGAACCATTTCAGGACCCTTGGAGCTATTGGTGCACATCATTTGATGGTTGTGGTCTCTAATAATTAAAATTTGGCTTTGTTTTTCCCCATGTACTTTTGTTCATTTCTTTAGTAATCCACTTATATTTTAAAAAATAATGGTTGGTGACAGATTGGGAGTAGGTGGGAAACTGGTCTTCTGCTACAGATATTTTGAGAGGTACTGGTTGGGAAGACTCCAAGATTCTAATTGTGGTATCCCCCTGCCCCAGCCAATTAAGTAAGAATGATTACATCTTTATGGTCAAATTATAATCCTGTACATGCCGGTTTCCTCCTGAGCAAGCAGGGACTACAACTCCAGTAACTCGCCTCCCTAAGTTATTATCGGGCATGTCAAATGGGAGAAGTCAGAGTATATACTCACCACTTTCATCATAAATATGCCATGGCTTTCCTATATAAGATGTAAGATATGGTGATGTAGATTTTATTGCTTGCTTAGGTATTATTTGCTGTCTTTCCAAAAGAGAATTAGAGACCAAATGACAAAGATTTACTCAGGACACGCTCTGTTCTCAACAATAATTGATTGTTTATACAAGTTAAATAAAAAGCATTTAAGCAGCATGACATCCTCAGAACTATGAGGAGGAAATGCATATTTAGTAAGTTAATTTATTCAAATATTAAAGAACAAGTATTTAAAAGCAGGAAAGAGGTGTCATACTGTTGGTAGGAGAGATTTAGAGAACAGATAAGATTGTACAGCATCTCAAAGACTAGATGAGATTTGGAGAGGTGGGAATGAAAACAAGGTTATCTATGAGGTAAGACCAAACTTTCAGGCAGCCGAGTAGTCGGAAAAAAATATATACATATACATGTACATATACATACATATATGTGTGTGTGTGAACATGTATGGGTGTTCCAATAGATAGGCAAATCAACAACCATTCAAAAATAAGTGAAATTAGAACAGAAAATAAACTAAAGCCCTGAAAATTAAATTATAATAGGCAATTTTAATATTTTAGTAGTGTTCCCCACTTAAAGCATGATATGTAGTTTGGACTTTTGAAATAGAATTCCTTTGACACATGAGGTCTGTCTGGGGAAAGTCCAGCCATCGTTAACATAATGAGAATGGTTTGTGCAACATTGGTGTAACCTGACAGCCAAGGAGAGTGGACTGGAACGCACATGTGTGAACAAGGACGACTTCACTGTACTAGTCAGTAGGGGCGGTAGATGCTGTTGAGTGAGCATGTGTACTGTGTGGCCATCACATGCAAAATGACTGAGGAGTAGAGTGCTGAATCTGCATCAGATGTTGCATCAAGCTTGAATATTCCTGTGTGGAAACTGTTTGGATGATTCAGAGGCCGCAGCTGCGGGCAACAGGTGATGAGCAGCTTCATCACAACAAGGCCCGCTCATGCATCACGTCTCATGCAGCTTTTTTGGCAAAATATCAAATCACCCTGATGACTCATGTTTGGCACCTGTGACTTCTGGCTTTTCCCAAAACTAGAGTCACCTTTGAAAGGGAAGAAATTTCAGACCATTGATGAGATTCAGGAAAATGCAACCAGGCAGCCGATGGAAATTGGGAGAAATGTGTGAGGTCCCAAAGTGCCCACTTTGAAGGGGACTGAGGCATCATTGTCCTATGTACAATGTTTCTTGTATCTTGTACATTGGAAAATAAATGTCACTATTTTTCATATTACATGGCTGGATACATCTGGACAGACCTCCATATATATTATTAACTATCACATATTTTAGGTACAAATGTTACAAGTGCAAAATAATTTAACAAATAATATTGTTCAAGTACAACATAATATTTTATAGTAAGTGATCGTTTTTTAATTGCACACATTCAATAAAACACAAATATTAAACTATTAATATATGTCCCTGCAGCCATCTGACATGTTAGTCTACTATAAAGACCATGAAACTAAAAGACAAGAGAAGCGCTTCCTCTAACAGACAACTCTAACCCTTTAGCAATTTTATTACTTTATTACAAGGTCACGATAATTACATTATCAGATATTGCACAGCATATGTAACTATGAGCTGTGGCACTTGTGGTGCCCCAGTTAGAAAAATCCACCTAAAACAAATGCCATTATTTTAAGACACAGGAACAATGATATTGTTAGTAGTGCAATTTAGCGATCAATGACAGGTTTTTGGTATTGCAGCATTCAACTCTATGACACTAGTTTGCAGTCCCAAGGGACTGGTACCTTTGTATAATATTTTATTTCTTACTCTGAAACTTTTTACATCATAAGATTTAAATTAACGATGTACTTGTCCAATTTATGCAAAAAAAAAAAAAATTGAAAAGAGGTTACAGCCCACGGAGCTCACAGCCAGACACACGCAAACAGTCCATGGCACCGTGAGCACATTTTGTGAGGACAGTTACGTTTTGGTGACCAGCGGAGAAGATGTTGCAGGAAGTGACAGCAGTGTCTCCAAGCACACAAGTCAAATAAAAGACGGTAATGACAAACTGGACATGTTTAAACACACAAGAAAAGAAACTACAGTGCTCCTTCAACCTAAACCTGCAGTCCCTGAAAAGAAACAATGTCATTAAAAAGATCTGAAAATGATCAGACATGTAGTAGAATTACTTAAAGGTGAAGAAACTAGAGGAAAGTGTGTAGAAATGGGTTTTAACCTCCTGGGCACCGTGTCCCCAGCTGCAGGTCTTGCTAAACTGTCAGAAACCCCCAACACAGCAGATTAAATGAAGCTTGGCCTTGTGAAATCATAAATGGTAACCCAAAGAATATTGTTACTTTCGATTTGTCATAAGTAATTACATTTTCTTCATCTTTCTGGTATTTTGACTTCAATAATACTATTAATTGAATCTATGAATAATTATATTAGGATGCTTAGTATTCACATATAAATTGGCATTTTTCTTTATGCCTTCAGCTTTGTAACATGCTTATGTTTGTATTTAAATGTGTAGCTTATTTAATTTTTCTCTTTTTTTAATTCCTTTTTAACAGTATTCCCATAAACTCCCTGTAGCATCCATCTTACTTTCCCCTGCTATTGATTGCTGCTGCGTGTGTGTCAATCAAGCCCTGGACCTTGATCTCACCAGGGACTCTCGAAGGAGAAGGTGTTGAGGGGACCAATCATGGTCCTCCTGACTTCAGTTGGTTAACTTCTTTTCATTTATGGTCCCTCCTTCCACAAATTCCTCTGCAGAGAAGCAGTTAGAATTGTCCTACACCTTAAAGCATGTATTACAGCCCCATTTTATACAGTATCGCAAAAAAAATTCATCTCGTTTTAAAGACTATATTTCTCCAAAGAAGGGCCCACATTCACTGTTGGTCATCCCATGCCACCCTGCTCGGTGCCAGCTCGGGTCCCACAGCTGGCTGTCCCATGCCACCCTGCTCGGTGCCAGCTCGAGTCCCACAGCTGGCCATGCCACGCCATCCTGCTCTGCCAGCTTGGGTCCCGCAGGTGGCCGTCCCACACCACCCTGCTCCGTGCCAGCGTGGGTCCTGCAGGTGGCCGTCCCACACCACCCTGCTCTGTGCCAGCGTGGGTCCCACAGCCAAGTATATCTGCCAATAAGACCAAGACTCCAGTCTGCAAACTCATGCCTTCCTCCACATTCATTCCCGGCCCATTTATTTTATTGACCACTCTCATCTTACAACTTATTTCTCTCGGCTTCCTTGATGCCTCAACTCTGACTGTTTTTCTAATTTCACCCTCTTTGCCTGGGAAGGCGGGTATTTCTCAAGCATCAGTTTTCTTTTCTCCGTGTATCTCACCTTCTCCCGGAGGTAACTCCTGACTCTCCTGCCAGAATTCAAGCAGGGATTTTCCTCGGGTCATCCTCGCCCTTGCTCTCTGCTGCCTTCAGACCTCAGCCTGATAGCTCACCGGCCCCAAGCCCAGCACATCCCAAAGCATCTCTCTCTTCCTCCGCTTTCTTGTCCGCCAGGCTGCGGGACTGCCGGGAACACCAGGCTGGAGCCCTGGCCGTGGCCCTCCCCCCGCCCTCCTCTTCTGCAGTTTACCGACTGTGTGGACTTGACTCTACAGCATCCCCAACACCGGCCCCTCCCCTGGGGCCCCATTTTGGCCTTTCATTGAACCTTGATCTAAAAGATGCTGAAATAATGACATAACTTGGCTCTATCCACTTCCTTCTTGCAGGACAGGGCTCTGATCAAGTTCGGAAACTGCGGCTGATTTTTACAAGAATTCTAAATTACTTCTTTTTTCATTGTAGTAACTTCCACTCTTTGGCCAGATATACTTATTTGCCTTCCTTTTTATGATATCGATTGGAGCAACGTTGGTTAATAATATTACACAAGTTGTAGGTGTACAATTTTATGTTTAGTCTGTCCCTTTGAAGACACATTCCCCCAGTCTTCTTCCCTTTAAACAAGCGGCAAGTTTCTTGAGAAATGGAGCTTTGTATTATTTGCCTTTGTATCCCCTAGACCGTAACGCGGCACTTAATTCTAGGACCACGGCCTGCATGTTTTCATTAGGAATCAATCAATGAATCGAGTGGCGCCCCCTCCCCCACCCCATCTCTTTCTTGATCCTGCAGCTCTGACAGCCCCGGCCAGCGACAGGCTCCCCTCTGGATCTGAGCCAATACATGGAGCGACACTCAGCCCAGGGGCACAAGGAAGGAGGATAAGAGCTGGGGGACGCGGCTGTCCCAGCTCTCGCGAGAGTTGCGTGTCATTGTCCTGGGCGGGCCTCGGGACACGGTGGTGTTAAGCGTGTCCCGGCGATGGGAGACCTGCCCAAAGTTAACGACTTCCGCGCAGGACAGCACTGGCTGGGGAAATCTGAACTCTGAGTCACATGAACGTTCATGGACTCTATTTACCCAACCGTCAAATGGACCCAAGCGAGCCCCGGCACTGGCTCTCAGGTCAGGCTTTGATAGCTAGCGGACCTACAGCGGATGGAAAACAGGTTGAGAAAAGAACTCATCTGAATAAAAAATGAGACATTTAAAATCTTGTGGTGCTTATCCAGGATAAGAGTCTCCTGAAAGGGCAAGTTGCCAGATCAGAAAGCAAACCGTGCTGGTCACTCCCCGCCCGCTTGTCCCAGCCGCAGGGCCGTCCAGTCACTTAACAAACAATGTTCAGTTAGGTTCTGCTTGTTTATAGTTACGATTTTAATTCGCACAGAAGTGATTCCATATCAGGCTACTTAGAGTGCCAGAGCTTATCGACCCTGGAGACACCTTATGTGATCATTAGCGGTATTGATTCTCCTGGGAGACCCTGGGAGCCCGGCGTGTCCTTCAGGTTCAACTGAAGCTGAGGGAGCCCTCAACTGAGCGGGACGCTGTCATGTTCCCATCAGGGCGTCTCACTCTCTTTTTAAATACAGACATAACAGGTATTTGCAAACCCTTTTTGCATTTTAGACAGTAAGTATTGTTTAATTAACGTTTTGTTTTAGAAAGCGATGGGCTATCTTGGCAGCTCAGGTGAGACACTGTCCTTGGAGACACCGACCCTCAGGTCACAGGCGTCCCAGGAGAGGGAGAGCCTCTGCCGCACCTCAAGAAGCCAGGCAAGACACTGGCAATCTGAAAATTAATAAAAATAAATCTCTGCCCTCAAGGCTCTCATTCCAATTAGTAGGAGAATGTGTTGATAATTGAACACAAAGTGGAGGGACCAGAAGGTGCCCAGGGTGGTAAAGGACCAGAGAAATGGGTATGGAGGGTGGTGTGCAGACACAGGCAACACAAGAGCTCGGCCAAGTTCAGCAGCGGATGGCACCAGGCCTGCGCCAGCCGAGGGGGATGGCTTCTGACCTGGAGCATATCCTATGGACTATAGGGGGAAAAAGTCTAAATATATGAGGACTGTCTGAAAAAAGCCCAGCTCTTGTTAACATCATGAGAGCGCTTTGCCCAACATCGATGTGACCAGGCAGCCAAGGAGAGTGGACCGGAATGCACATGCGTGAACAATGATGACTTCACTGTACTAGTCAGTGGGAGCGGCGGACGCTGCTGAGTGAGCGTGTGTACTGTGTGGCCGTCGCATTCAAAATGACTGAGCCAGTAGAGCAATGAATCTCCATCCAATTTTGAGTTAAACTTGAACATTCCTCCATGGAAACAATTCAGATGATTCATAAGGTCATAGCTATGGACAACTGGTGATCGAGGTGTCTATGGTGTAAGAACGAGACATTTTAGGAATGTCAAGGGCTTCCTGATGGTCCGGGCCACTTCCTTGCCTTGGCTTGACTTCTCTCCTCTGGTCTTAACTGGAAAAAGCAATTTAAAAGCTCCCCCCAGGTGTGACCTTCAGTTCCACGCTGACCCTGCTCTCCTTTGCCCGCAGGTGGGCCTCACCTGGGGGCGTGGCCCCACCCTCCCTCACAGCCCTAGCTCCTGCCTCGCCCTTGGCTTGGCTAGGTCAAGGGCAACATCTGTTTTCAACTTGATTATTTGCAGGGTGCTCTTTCTCCAGTCTAACTCCAAGTGACGCATATGCTAAGTGGGGAGTCTGCCACCATAAAGCCCTCACTCTTCTTACAGTGATCTACTGAAGAAGGAAATACTCCCCCCTGTTAAAAGCAGGTTGCACTGGGTGGCTTCAGAAGTCTACTGTATCCAAAAATTAAAATGAAGGATGAAGCTGTCATTCAACCAAGGTGTTGGTTCATACAAATAGCACAAACAGGTATAAAATCTCTTCAAAGCATTAATGCGTTATTAAAGCAATCAGACTATTCTTCATTAGAATTCCTGTTCCCATTCAGTGGGTTTATGCAGTTATATAAGCATTGGTCACAGTAAAATACTTACATGTTACATATCATACTATGCATAAGAACTCTGGCGTTTAGCTATTGCTGGTAACTACCTTGTCACTCAAGTACCATCACTGAACGTAGGAGCAGTTCCCACTGTCCCCTGCATGCCCAGCCCTGGACCCTCGGACCTAACAGGGCCCCTGGTCTAACGCTCCAGCATCACTGTGTGGTTTGGGAAAGGCACCCCTCCCCAGCACCCTTCATGTCCATCTGTAGGCAATTTGTCACATAATTTTGTGGGACTAAGACACTAGACTGCCATCTACCTAAAAAAGTGTTACAATAAATACTTAGGCCGGAGAAGTCTACGGTATGAAGAGCCCCTCTAGGTTGGGCGGTGAGCACGCCACACAATGGCTCTCGGTGGAACCACCAGCTTTTCCTCGTCCTTGGTAGAGAATCGTACGTGTGACGAGAAAAAGAAATACTCCAAAAGTACATTGAATCAGAAATTGGGCGTTTAGCCCAGAGGTATCTTCCGGAGGGCGGGCCCCTCGTGGTGCGGCTTCCCCAGCTAGGGGGTGTTCCAGGAGCCCATCCGTGTCGCTGTACCAGCCGGCGTGCTGTGAGAGGCCGAGTTCTGTTTCACTGAATGTTTTAAGACTCTTAGCGCGTTTGCCCACCTCACGATGGCGGTTTACGAGGGCACCTGCCCACACCATGCTGAGTATTCAGCAGTTTTTGATCTAAACAGCGTGACCGCATGTTCCACCCTCCCTATTCACCCAATCTCATTTGAGCAACTTTTTTGTTTGTTTGTTTGTTTGTTTCCCTGGGTGAAAAAATGTCTTTAAAAAAATGGATTTGCCGCTATGGAAGAGGTGAAACAGAAAACAGCAGAAGCACTAAAAGGCATCAGAATGATCTGGTTCAAAACTGTAAAAAGGATTTTGATAGGTGTATTGCATCCAAGGGAGAGTACTTTGAAGGTGACTGAAGTTTATTTATTTTTTAAAAATAAATCTATTTTTATTTATTTACTTTTTTAAAAGATTTTATTCATCAGTTCTAGAGAGAGGGGAAGGGAGAGAGGGAGAGAGACATTAATGTATTGTTGCCTTTCACCTGCTAACTACAGACCTGGCTGGAGACCTGGCTTGCAACCTGGTCATATGCCCTGGCTGGGAATCGAACCAGCGACCTTTGGGTTCACAGGCTGGTGCCTTGTCCGCTAAGCCACCAGCCAGGGGTCGAAGGTGGGCGAAGTTTAAACATGTAAAACTAAATATACAAATTTTTATAAATAAATTCCAGTTTTTGTGGGCCCCCCATTCTACAAAATGACTACAGAGACTCTCTTAATAAGCAATGAGTATTATTTACTGTTTCAGTTTGACAAAATGCGGTGAGACTAAAACATTGGGCTGTGAACAGTGACGGACTTCTGTGAGTTTGACTGTAGTCATTATTTTTAACGCCTGCTACTTAATAAAAGCAGCTGAGAACATGTCAGATATGGAACGAATGGGTTGAAATTGACCAAACTAAGTCCACATGTTCAAAACCTGTTTCCAGAAGGGACCACCCTTCGATCACCCACAATCAACAAATGCACATTATAAGAAAATCTTCCTTATAGTTGATTTAATCCCATTGTGCTTAAAATGTAGCCTCTTCCCTCTTGTTCTCTCCATGTGAGAATAAATAATACAAGAAACCTAACGTGCCTAAAATGTGGGAGGAAGTCTGTTAAATTAAAATTTTAATTCCTCCAGAACCCTTTTTATCAATGTATTTGAAGTACTTCCAGGCTTCTTGTGCATGCCAAGTTACACTATTATCTCCCTGTAGGAAAATATGGGGGGTGAATTAATCAATTACAGAATCTTTTTAAAATATGGCTATGGCAGCACATAACCCTAGGTTCTCATGAAAACGCTTGCTTCACAGGTGCATGATTTGTAAAGGAGGCGGTAACATTGTGACCGGCTCTATTTAATATATGAATACAATGACATTTTAAGTAAGGTACGTAAAATCGTAAACTCGTGTTTGAGGCCAGGGCCTTCATGCTTTGCGAGGAGCTAATTGCTCAACAATTGTCGAAAACTATATGACAAAATGGTTGCTTAAAACAAAATCCTTTTAGGGGAAACTGGTAAAGAAAAAAAAAATCTGTTTTCAGATCAATAGAGTGTAAGCTGCTATTAAGTTAATGACATAAAGGAAAATAAACTGATTTTGAGGACACATTTAATGTTAATTCAAGTGCCTCTTGCTATATCCTCAAAGTAATTTAAGCTATAAAATTGCCTGTTGACAATCTCATTTTATAAACCTCTTGTCAACAGAGATTTGCATTACTCGCAACTTAGATCTAGTTTTTATGAAAACAATAAAAAAAATAGTGTTTGTAATATTATTGTCATTTCTACCCCAAAATCAGATTTAACTACATAGTTTACTGACTTATCATTACTCTGCTTCTTCCTAAATAACTCGCCTTTAGGTGTTCATGTACGAATGAAATATGTGCTTTAGTATTTCTGTCAAGTGAAAATAGGAAATTGTTGTATGCCTTTGAACTTTTTCTTTCTTTTTTTTTAAATTTTATTGTTGTTGTATTACATCCATCCCCTTTTTCATTACATCCTGTTTCTTAAATGTTTTACTTTGAATCTTATTTCCTTAGCACTTTGAAGTTACCCCACTCTCTTCCAGCCTTCTCCATGGCTGGCCAGGGTTTGCTCAATCCGGTTACCCCTTTGTCAACAAGACACTTGTTACTCCTTCATTGCTCTTTGATTCCATGATTTTCTCTTGGCCCCTGATGTTCTTTAATCCCACTACAAACCGCCTTCAGTTCAAGAAATTTTCTATCATGTAGAATATTTTGTCTTCCCTGTGAAAACTATGTCAGAGCTTCTTGATCGTAGTGTCTTTTCTGTCTCTCTCGCTGCGGAGTTTTGTATGTTTCAATCTTCCTAACCCCCTATTTTCTCTTCATCTGTGTCTAGTCTCTTTATGGGCTTCCTAGTATGGCTTCATTTTGATGACTGTTACTTTATTTCGTTGAAAATCCTGTTTAGTTTATACTTGTGGAAGCAGGGAACTCAGGAGCCTATATTAAGCCTTGAGGAAATAATGCTATTATGTTGAAATAGTCAATCCAGAAAAACAATTCAGTGATTAGCCTGCGAGATGCAGGAGACAGAGGATGTCTCATTACCTTACTAAACCTGGTAGACAGCCTGGCAAATAAAATTTTGAGTCAGCTTTGCATGGATTTTGTAACATGATAGAAGGGTATTGTACTATAATTTAGCTTCACATCTGCTGTGCGTGAGATGTAGAAATAGCACGCCTGAGCATTACAAAGTTGTCTTTATTTATCATCAAGTGCAGTGCTTCTCAGACCATCGATACTAAGAAACACCCTGGAGACCATGAAAATGCAGTCAGAGAACTTAGCACAGAGCTTGTGATTCAGCAGGTCTGGGACAAGACCTAGAAATCTGTATGTTCACCACCTGTGTGACTTTGAATCTGGAAACACAGAAGCACCTTGGGCCAACTGTGGCCTGAGCGCCGCCGGTCTTGGGAATGGCAGCGACTGGCAGGTAACCCACTTCCCAGCCTCTTCTGCCTGACTCACAGCAAAGGAACAGCACGGGCTGATGGGAAGCACACACCTGGGGGAGAATGATCTGAAGTGAGTAACAGGAGATGCGTTGGAGAAAGGCCTGTCCTGGCCTCATGAAGGGCCATTTCAAAGCCGGGTCACTGACAAATATGTAAGTGATGCGCGTTTGGTCATTGGACTAGTTAAAAACAGCACTAACAGCATGCAATACTTTTTTTCCTTTGCAGAAGGTTTCTCTATTCATTAAAATGTATAGAAAAGGTTAATATTGGATCTGTTTTCTTGTGGATTTTTTAAAAGAGGCTTTGCATTGAATTTTGTAGTGTGATACGATGACAATGCAATATAATTTAGCTTCATGTCTATTTTGTTAGATGACAGTTTTATTAAGCAGAACCAATCATCGTTGTTATTTAGAGTCATAATGACCCATTATAAATGGTCTCATTTTCCCTAATTTTAATTTTACCTCTTCTAGGCTTTCCTAGAATTGCTAAAATGGTTACACTTGGTTTCTTTTCTACATACAATTTTTGCAATCATTCTGGAAACATAAATCATCTACTAGTTAGTATTACTATTCTATGTATACACCTGGTAAGAAACTATATCAGTGTCTTGATTCCCCTTAATTAAACTTCAGGCTAGCAAGTTTCAGGAAATTAAATTACCACCTTTGTGTGTTGCAACTGAGATGAAAAGCCCTTTCTTTCTGGGGTGCCACCTTGCTGACACCTGCGTTTCTTTCTTAATTGAATTCACTGGGGTGGCACAGGTTCACGAAACCGCACAGGCTCCAGCGAGCGGCTCAACGAGACGTCACCCCAGCATGCGTCGTGCACCATCGCCCCAAGCCAAGTCTCTTTCTGTCCCCACTTTCCCCCACTTTGCCCACCCCACCTCCATCTACCCCCAGCCCCCTTTCTGTGGGCCATCACCACGCACTGCTGCCTGATCCCCTCACCTTCTTCCACCCAGCCCCACCCCCTCCCCCGACAGCTGTCAGTCCGTTCCATGTGTCTGTGCCGGTGTCTCTATTTTGTTCATCGGTTTATTCTGTTCATTTGATTCCACATGTAAGTGAGATGATATCCTATTAGTTTTCCTCTGACTGGCTTATTTCACTTGCAGATAATCTCTGGGTCCTTTCATACTGTCACAAGAAGTTGGTCCGAAGGCTATGGGTTATTGTTAAGCTGATTAACATACTGTCACAAGGGTAAGAGTTTCTTCTTTTCTACTGACCGAGTCATGTTCTATTGTGAAATGTCCCCTACCTTTTTTATCCACTCACCCACTGATGACCCTGGGGCTACTTTCAGGTCTTCGCTATTGTAAATAATGCTGCAACAAACATAAAGGTGAACATATTCCTTCAAATTATGGTTTTTCATTATGGTTTTAATTTGCATCTTTCTGATGATTAGTGACATGGAGTATCTGTGTGTCCTCTTTGGAAATAGAAGGGATCAACAGTCAGAGTAGACCCCCCAAAAAAGAATTTATCCCCAACAGCCATCAAATTAACTGGATTTCAATCCCCTTTTTAAAAATATCAACAAACTAAGGTGGTTTCATGTGTATCAGGCATTTGAGCTTACAGTGAATATAATACATTTGGGCCACAATTGGGTGTTTTTGGTCCTGACAATTGTGACGAGAGATAGGGGTTTGGAGTGGGGAAATATGTCATTTGTTCATGAACCCTTCAGGACAGAGGGGGAGTTAGCGGTCCCCATCTTAGGGCTCTTTTAAATAACATCAACTGCCTGTTCAATATGGCTGGTCTATAGCGCCTTCACATGTGCCCTCTTTCATATAGGCCCCTGCCATTTCTCTTGGGGGTGCATCATGCCTTTTCTAAATGTACGGTGGTGGGGACTAAGTGACAGAGAATTTAAGTCACACCCATGCCCGTTGCCTCACTTGGGTGGAGGCAACACTGCAGGCCGCACCAATCTCCACAGAGCGTACCCCACAGGCTCTGGCTGCCCAAGAACAGAGGAGAAGGCCAGAGAGGTTCAGAAACTAGGGGTGAAGGTCATTTCGGACACAGATGTCCCAGCTCTACGCTATAGTCCAGGGTCCAGCAGGCAACAGCGACTTAGAATTCAAGGCCAGTCTGCGCCTTTCAGCTTCGGTCTTGGGCACTCTGGGGGGCTCCTGTGGTTTACAGTGAAAACACTGCTTCATCTATCCACGATTAAATGTAACTTCCTTTTATAAAATCCGTGCCTGGACGAGCTAGGGCTGTACCCTTCAGCTTCAAGGGCATGTAGGAAGAAATCAGACCCTTTGGTGGCTGCAACGGTGGATTATGACCTATGGTGCCTTTATGTCAGCTGGTGTTTTACTTTCTGCTGATTATTTATTCATTCAGGAAGGAATCCATGAGTGCCACAACTGTGTCAGGCACCGAGGTCACAGAGAAAAGGACCCGGTCTCTGACCTGACAAAGGCCACGCTCTGGTTGGGAAGAAAAACATGGGCCGTACAGTGTGGAAGGTAATGAACTGAAGGCAGAGGGGCCACCATTGTGCAGAGAAGGAGCCTTGGAACCACACTTGTAGCCCTTTTCTGGAATGGCCATTTCACTGTGACTCATTTACGTGCATGCACAGGAAGGACTGCTAGTTGGCACGTCTATATGTGTGTAATAGGGAGCTTTCCTCCGAGTTGCCACCTAATTTGTAAACAAAATAACACCCCCAAGTCTGTTTAGTCCGAAAAACCTTGCCGAGAATGGCTGCATTGGCTTCGGAGCAGGTGGTCTGATACAATGGAACCGGCTTGTATTTATAGGGGTCTTGGCGAGCTTTGCTGACAATGGCGTTTTTAGAAGTCTTGGGCAAATGGATGAAAGAAGTGCTTTTATTTTTAGCCAAACAGATGTTTACTTTCTGAGTTATAACCATCCCTGGAAACATTACAATCACTAGGATGCTGTAACTACCCAAGAATTCTGCCAATCTAGCAAAGTCTTTAAGATAAGACTGAAGTGACTGAGAAAATAGGGCATTTCTGGGAATGTGTCCTGTTCTATAAAACTCTTGGGTACAAATTATCTTCACCTGAAAATCCATGTTCTTCCACTTGAGATTTTAGGTCAACTAGTTACATCCGTTGGTGAATATAAATAAATAATACAAATCACATGGATGCTGTCAAGTTCTTTGGTAATAGTTATATTAACTTTATTTTAAATTAAAAAGAAAAATACCATGGGCTTTGCAATAAGTCCTTATAGCCAAATTCTGAAATTTTCACTCTCTGGCCCTGGAGGAGTGTTTTTGTTTTTATTTTTTGCCCCAAGATTTAGTTTCTTATCAAGAAAATAAAGATAACGCCTACCAACCACACAGTTCTATTGTTAGCTCAGGCACAATACATTACATAAGGGACTGGAATAGTACCTGCCGAAGGGGAGTGTCTGAGTCAAGGACAGTTCCTCTTCATGCTCAGCCACAAAACCTGAAACATGGGAGGTTTATTGCCATTTAAACACCCTTCAGTAAAAAAAATATATATATTAATGATTCCTACTCCATTGATGGGGATGTCAGAAGCTGGCCCAGATGGCCTGACCGCTCAAATATTACCTGGATTGTGATTTCCATGACAGAAAGGTAGCAGGAAACATGCTAAGCATTTCCCCTCATTTCCTCCTCGTTAGTATTAAGTGATGCCTGGCATCGTCCTAGTTAGTGTTTCTAACGCACACGTGCTGCAGGCACGGTGCAAAGGAGTGGATGATGCTGGTGGAAGGTCACCAAGGGGTAGCAGCACCGCCCTGTTGTCATGACTGGATTAAACATACATCCATTATTTGACACGTTATGCCTGGTGGAGCTAGTTGGTCCAAATTTGGAGCAAATATATCAGGGTAGGGTGCTCCATCTCCCCACGCACTAATTTCAATTTGACTGATTTTTCACTCCCTGGATTTTTGTTTTGTTTTCTTCCATACTCACCGACTGCAGCTGCGACTTCCACGAGGGGACCAGATGAGAGAGTGGGAATGAATTTATGCCACCCTCTTCTACCGCACAAACAAACCGGTCTTGCAGATTTGTTACCGACGGGTCCTAGCGCCATGGTCATAGGCAAAGAACCATGTTCCTTTCAGCACTGTGTTCAGGGTAAATGAGAGCGAGCGTAAGGAGGCAGGACAAATGATCGTGGGCTGTTGTCTTATTTATAGATAAGAGTACGATTGTGTTTTCCCCAGTGATTTACATGCCGCTGCTGCAGTTCCTCGTGTTACTCACTTCTTTTATGCTCCATCCCCCAGTAGATGGGGGTGGCTATTCTTTTCTTCAGTCTTCTTTCTCTCGCTAGATGGATGGCTGATTTTCTCTAAGTGACAGAATACCGTTTTTATTATGATTGCAAGAATGCTAAGCATTCACCTAATTACCCTTCAGAGAACCCTGCCAGAAAATGCAGTTGAACAAATGGGTGGGTGCTGGAAAGGGATTCCTGAGTAATTATGGCATTTCTGGGAGCCCCTGACTGTCTTCTTACTTTCTTTCATGTTTCCTCTGGGTTACTTTCATTTTTTTTCCATGACATTTTTTCAAGCTTATAGTTGGTCATTTCTTTTCTTTTTGTTTGAAAAGATATTCCGGGAATGTGCAAGTGCTTGGATAAATATTACCTCAAAAAAAAAAAAAAAAAAAAAAAAAAACCTCATGAATTTAAGGACCCATTAATATATATTAATACCTACATACAAAATCTTTATTTTTTAGGATGAAGAAATATCTCATACACTTTCATTTTATAGCATGGCTTTCTGCTCATACATAAGTGCAGAGTTTCAAGTAAAATACTATGCCAATTCAAAAATGGAGTAACCGATGTCCCTTAAAAAGCACAGGCCCAGCGCGTAGAGGAAGTCAGAGCAGCAGCTCCTGAGCTCCCGCCGGCTGCGGGTCAGCCCCGGCCACGCGCGGTCAGCCACGCACGGTCAGCCCGGCCACGAGCGGTCAGCCACGCATGGGCACCATGCAGCATCACGGGCTGGCTTGGGACCAGGATTTCAGTGGCCCTGGGCAGCCGGGGCGAGTGGGGCAGCCCCACGAGTACGTGAAGTCGTGCTGGAAGAGGGCGCAGACAAGGCTGCAGGAGACAAGGCCCCGGGAGCACAGTGGGCTGCGCTCAGGTCTGTGACAGACATGAGGCACCGGCAGGTGGTGCAGCAGAGCCAGTCCAGCAGGTGGCGCAGCAGAGCCCGCGTGGAGGCGCCATTACTCCGCAGTCACCCGAAGCGCGCCAACTGTCCCAGGCAGTTGCTATCCTAGCTGTTGGGGTGGTTCATCATTGAACTGGTTTAAGTCCTTAGCTAAACATAGGGTGCATGATAAAACACGATGAGTGATAGAACTGAGGGTCACGTGGGGTTCATCATTTGTTAAGAAAAGAGTTGAAAAGTGGAATTCCGGCCTAAAATGGAGACGTGTCTTCAAAATCAGGGACTGGCTGGTGAACGCTCTGCGGCATGCCCCGCCCGGGTCGCGGCTCTTCACACGCGTTCACGTGGCTCCTTTAGGGGAAATTGGACAACGTCCCTCACTATCGCGTTGCGACTTTCAGAGCTTCTTGCTAGCGTTTCCGTCAAGTGGAAATCAGTGCTGGCATTTTGGACAAATGCTTCAAAAATCGCCCCTGCCAGACAGCTCATTAAGTAAGAAGCCTTGCTAGATGAATATGGAAAAGCCATTTGAAATCGAAGTTGGGCTCGCACTATGGTGATTTTCGTAAATAAGATTTGGAAAGCGTTCTGCGTTCTTTATGGGTTTCATTTTTCCATTGGAGCGGTGTGCCTCTCTCTCCCTGTCTACTGTGCCCCATCATGTCGCCTGCCGCCACCCATCGGCCCTTTTCTAAGAGAGGGGACTGTAAATCAACGTTATAAAACTGTTGTGTAATTACAGAAGACTGTGTGCGCAGTGACTACTTCTGAGAGGATTATTTTTATTCATTGTTCTCTCGTAAACATTTTCTGATACATTAAATGCTCCTTCCTTCCTAATGTGATTGTGATTTTTAATGGTAACCTTATAGCTCTTCTTTTAAATGTTCCACTCTTCTGACTGGTAGTACAGTGGGTAAGGTGCGGGCCTGCGAACCCTAAGGTCGCTGGTTGGATTCCCAGCCAGGGCACATAACCAGGTTGCAAGCCAGGCTTCCAGCTAGGTCCATAGCTGGAGGCAGGTGAAAGGCAACTATACATTGATATCTCTCTCCCTACCCCTCTCTCTAAAACTAATAAGTAAATTAAAATTTTTTAAATAAATAATTAAATAAATATTCCACTCTTCTAATGGTCTTTACCTATGACAGTGGTGGTTCTTTGTCTAAAATGGACCCTGGAGCACAGTGTCTAAATGGCCTTCATTGTACACACTGTCCATCTAACCAAGGCCCAGGCATGTCCTCATTAGTATTTCGAGGATGTAATCAATATTTGATCCTTGATGATAGCTCATTGTTTGTGTGTAACTGTGGCTTTCAATGGAGTTGTCCTAGCTTAATATCTGTCTGATAAAACTGGGTAAAAAGAAGATTGTGTGATCCTTGTTCACTCTGGGTGGCTTTGGTCATATTCTCATCTTGTCTGGCTCAATTGCAGAAATCACTTTCTTACAAGTTAGTCAACGGAAGTCCAGTTTCACCCCCTCTCCACACCTGAGGTCACTTCCCTGGGGATCCTTCCAGCCTTTTCTCTCTCTCTCTTTTAAATTGTAGTGAAATAAGCCAGGCCATGAAAGACAAATACCATATGATCCCACCTATAAGTGGAAACTGATGAACAAAACAAAACAAAAAATGAGCAGAACAGAACCAGAGACATGGAAATACAGAAGAAACTGACAGCAACCAGAGTGAATGGAGAAAAGGGATAACCAGAAAAAGAAGGAGGAGGGTCTTATCAAAGAATAAGTATAAATGACTCATGGAATGGAGAACACGGTGGGGATTGTGGAAGCAGGGGTGGGAGGACATGGGAGAACAATGGGAAGGAAATGGGACAATTGTAACTGAAAAATAAAATTTTATTTAAAAAAATATTTTATTTATTTTTTAGAAAGAGGGGAAGGGAGGGAGAAAAAGAGGGAGAGAAATATCCATGTGTGGTTGCCTCTGGCACCGCCCCAACTGGGAACATGGCCTGCAACCCAGACAGGTGCCCCGACTGGGAATCAAACTGACAGCACTTTGGTTCGCAGGCCTGTGCTCAGGCCACTGACCACGCCAGCCCTGGCAGCCCTGTCCTTTCATTTCTCTCCCCGGAGCACCCCACCCAGGTATTCAGAAGGTGCTGAAGTAAATGCTGCATGACTGGACAGAGGAGGTCGCTCTTGGCCTCACGTGTGCCTACGTTTGGGCAGGTGGGTTGGGTCCCAGCCTTTTCTAATCAAACTCTGAAAATTGAGATGGGGGCTTTAGGAAAGCTTTTCACATGCCTGTTCATTCCAAAAAGTTATCTGAGGTGTGCTTTTCACATAAAGATTTCTCTGAGTTCCCCAAGGACCACTAGCGAAACTTCACTTGTGAAAATAACGGCTCTTACTGATGCTCATGTTCAGACAGTCTTGGGAAGATCTCTCGGAGTGGCAGCTGGTCCCTGGAGACTGGGTGGCAACTCAAGGTGGGGAGCTGAACTGTGTGACCCCGAGTTGCTTTCTTCCATGCAGTTCGGGGCACTGGTCCAGGTGGAGGTTGCGGTGTATGCAGGTGATTGACTTGAGCTGTACCCAAGTGCAGATGGGAGGAGTGGGGACAGAGAACCTCACACAAATGTCACGTGATCTAGAGCAGCAGGACCGGCTTTCAAGGCTGCCAGGGGCAATCCTGGTGCCATCCCCATGTCTGCATATTCGCCGGCCGGCTCTTCCTTGTGCACCTGCCTTGGACCAGCTGCGGTTTCAGGCGCTGAGAACGCAGCAGCCACGCAACACACCATCTCTCCCTCCCTTAGGCCATTTGACGGAAAACTCTGGAAAGGCTTCCCCCAGCCTCTGAAGGGAAAACAGTTCGGTTCTAATGCCCGGGCACTGCCCCAGGCTCCCTGGTGGGGCCCGTCCGCATCCTTGGTGAAGGAGCTCCTTCCCGGCAGGGCCCTGAGTTCCCCACTATGAAATGTCCCATCATGTTGAGTGCAAATGCATTCGTTTCCTTATTGCATCTCTTGAGCTTGGCCGTTTGTGCTCCCTTTGGTCATCCTACACGTATATCAAGCTGCAGGAGCCTGAGAACAGCCCCGACCCACAAGCAGGGAAGCTAAAGGCGATAAAGAATAGACTGTCCGTTACAATCACTGTGTAATCTCTCTGCATTTAATAAGGTGTGAAGAAACAGGGTTGAGGTGGCTAAGACCACTTCTAAGTCCCCACGTATGGTAACAGAGACATACGTGTTTTTAAACGCTGTCAACTTTTTAGTGCACCTGATGTTTCCATGAACCATGGTGGGCGGACCCAATGTCCCCAAGACTGGCGGTGCCCTCTTCTACTTCCCTTTTTAAAAAATCATGGCGTGCTCGAGGCTTAGATTTCTCAGCATTTCATTTCTCCATAGCACTATTCCCACTTCAGACTACAGACATATGGTCAAATTGTTACACTTTCACAAGGAAATCCTTTAAAGACAAAGTCTGCTAAATTAAATCTGAGGACAAGAAAAGACCATATTGAAACAAGTTCAATGTACAGACAGAACTCTGTGCCCACAGAAAACAAAGCAATATAATAAGTATGAGGATTTTTGTATTGTTAAGTAAAAACACTTTGCATGGGTGCTTTGGAAAATGAAATCATTTTCAACAAGCTCCAAGAATGTCATGGTCATTTCTGTGGGTGTGTTTCTAAAGCCTAGAAAAAACAGACCTGTGGTTAAATGGGATGGAAGAAGCATGGACTCTTACATAAACACCCACCCACAGCAAACACACGAACTACCTTGCTTTTGGGTCTAAAATTCCACTTAGAGTTGCTGAAATAAAACATGGAGAAAAGAGCCTTTATTAGCAGTCACTGAAATATCCGCGGAGTGATGCGCTGGACCCATGCAAGGGAAAAGCAAGGCTACCACAATAAGTGCCCTCTTTGTTTTATCTGTCAGAGGGCAGGAGATTTCTCCTAATCACCACGCTGAAGGTGTAAGACAGCGGACGCATTTACCAGTCTCCTTGATGGCTCACAAGCCCCTGGGATCTTTTGAGAAGGACTTCAAACACAAACACATTTTAAAAACTCGTAGCTCAAGAAGAGACGTTCCCTCTTTTCCTTCCAGGGTTTCTTCCCAGCACCACCTGTATGTATTTATCATCGTAATTAGGATAATTCCCCCCACTCCACCTGTACCGCTCTGCACCCCACCTTCCCATTGTGCAGCGGAGCCCACAGCTTCTGCACACACCAGGGTGCTCCGGCATTCCAGGTGGGAAGCTCTGTGTTCTTTCTGAAAGAACTAGTAATGCAAGATGCTGCGGGGTTTTCTCCAGCCTCGCTTTTAGCAGGAGGTATTTCTGCATTTTGTGTGCCAGCTCTCTGTTAGTCCTTTCCCTGACTGATGATGAAGAGGAGGGATCAGCCCCTGAGCTTCATGTCTCAAGTATTCTACGCGCACCTGGCGAGTGTGAATCTACTCATCGGACTCAGGTTTTTCCATTTTCCTGGAATTTTCGAAAATTCCAGGAAAAATAAAAATTGGAAGTTCAAAGTAGCACATTTAATTTCTGAGTGATTTTTTTCCTGGGGTTAATTATTACCGGTTTTGGGGAACAGAGTCAAGTGACTTACCTAGGTCACTTGATTTATTTTAAATGTCTGTTAATTTTTGCTTCAAATACAATGTTTCCCATGTAGCTTGGGGATAATAATGGCAACCTCTAGAACAAGAATGAAGCCTGCCAACCAGTTTAATGCTAGAAAGAAATGTTTTTCAAGGAGTTAGAAAAGCGCAAGAGGGAAAGACAGACACACAGAATTATCTGTTTCCCTTAGTGTGTGCGAAATGGAACGATTCTTCCTGTCTAAAAATTGTTATGTGTAGCTTTAATCTCTCCTATGACAATGAAATTTAATTTTCTTCTTTTATGTCTTGGAGGGCAGAGGGCCCCAGGGTGCAGAGACATTTAGCAATAGCTACCCCCACACCCATGATTGGGCCGTGTTGGCACAAGTACCGCATGAACTTGATCCATAGCCCTTATACTTTGGAAACAGTGTCCAGTCGTGGAAATTTTTTTAAAAAATGCCAGCTTTGTTTTCCAGAGCAAAAGGATCATGAGTCTATCCATGATAGATGACATCAATTGTATTTCTTTCCAGAGCTTTGAAAAACAAGAGTGTTTAAAAGAAGGTGTTTGTCCTCATTATGGTGGCAGGTCCCTGGGACACTTCAGCCATCGATTGCCCACACTCCTGGGACTTGGTTAACCCTCTTGTAGGCTTTGGGGATGTTTTCCAGCTCACGCTACCAGTATCATCACTTGAATTTTGAAGACAATCTTACAGCCTTGCTTCCTCCTGGGGCTCATCTCACTTGTCGGAGGGTGAGGTCCTGTCTCAGGAATTCCCTTCAAGCCTTTGTCACCTAAAAGCCCAAGTGAAATTGGGTCCCAATGACAGGAAAACGCCTAGTCTGTCTGTAACTCTCTGTCTCGGGAGCCCCTGTGCTTGGGGTGGCTTAGGGAAGACCGTTCAGCATCCAGTCACTTCTGATGAAGCGACTGAAGTGCATCTGAAGTTTCCCAAACTCTTCAAAGTCCTGGGGAGTTCTGGAGAAAGTGTTGCTTTCGACAAACACGTCCCTTGATTGGACCCTGTGTTTTGTGCTTCGGAAGGATAAACGCGTGGATTTTTCTCACCTTTATAGGCCATGAGCCAGTCCATCTCATCATCATTTTAATAGATATAGGACATGAAACTATTAATACTTATGAACAATTTCTAACATACAGCACTACCATAAATCCTCAAAAATATAGGATTTACCCAATCTGTTCACTACTTAGTAAAGTTTTATTGCAAACATTTAATTGATATAAGCGTAAATGTCTAGAGGTTATTAAGTGGAGATAAAATACCCATATCATTATTCTGCAGCATTTAGAGAAACTTATTATCAAAAAGGCATTCCTCCTCTTTGATTTTTCCAAATTAATAATGAAATCAATCTTAAGCACTAGCAGATTTCGGGGCTGCCTATATGTTTCTGTTCATTTCACAATGGAGTTGATATAAATTATGCCACTTCTGAGTTGGGATTCCTTTTGTAACAGTCTTTAATCAAGGACTAATTAGACCTGTTTCCTAACTCTGCCAAATACTCTTTGCCTTTTTTTTTTTTCATTCCTGATTTGATCTATCAGCTAATTACAACACTACCTTTTCTATGGACTGGGTAGGTCCCATGTTTTCCTTATAACTTAATAACCAATTAGAATTAATGTATTTTGACTTCATATGAATTTTAGCCTAAACGATCTTTTGTTAGAGTAAGTTCAGTTTAAGTAGCAAAATTTAATTCAGAAACGTACCTCCATTCACCTGTTATATTAGCTGATGCCAATGGCCCACTATAGGGACTACTAAGTGAGCCATTGCTAATTGGAAAGTAGAAAGTCAGCATAACTTCTTGACCTGATTATGAACGACACTGTTAAACGTTCTTACCAGTTTCTATACACAAAGCTACACGAGGCAAAGTAAAGTTGCAGGTAAAGCTGTTTTTCAGGCAACCACATGCGGCTCCTTCTAAGCCATTTAGCAGCTACTCAGCAAACGACTGTGTTACTTGTATATCATTTTTCTATGATGATTATCACTGTTCCATCTAAACTCATCCTATGGATGGATACATTATGTTTCTGGTTGTCTACTGAAGAAGTTTCATCTGTCAATTCATGAGTATATTTTGATACTTTGAAAGCTTTAGGACACAGGAGGAGCTGTCCCGGCCTATGGGTTTGAGAAGTTGTTTTTCTTCTACACCAGGAGAGGTCAGTCATGTAGAGGTCAAGTCCAGGGCACACGTTGTGTAAGATTCCCAGAGTTGTCTGGCCTTGAGACTCGCCTGGAAGTCTAGCTACACATCTACTTGTGAGAAATTCTAGTGAGGGGCCGCACGTGGGGGCCCCCAGCATCTGCTGTGAGTCCCAGTCTTTAAGGCCCCCGGGGTCCTTTCAGCTGATGAGAGAGACACAGTTGAGTGATGCCAGTGGCTAATTGTCAAGTTACCAGCACTTTACAGAAGTTGGAACACACAAGTGGCATCAACACAATGGGAACACAAGGCAATCTAACGCTGGGACCTGCAGACATGGAGGAGGAGTGGCCTCAGTGGTCAGTTTAGCCTGTGGAGGAACCAGGGCACCAGGCGGTTTTTGCTCATGGTCAACAGCACAGCTGACAGCTTTAGTCCAGCACTTTTTCGCTGAATAAAAATAGGTATGGAAAATACTTATGAATGAACTGCATTGAGTTAGCGTGTGTGACGTGTTCTCTGTATCGGGCCCACAGGAGCCCCATGTTCCACATGTCACAGGAGAGAGTTGTCAAGGATGCCGAAGGAATGAATAAATGACCTGCATGTAACAAGCCCTCAGCCCCAATCCCCACTAACCCCAGATTCTTTTTTAACCAACAGCTCAGTCAAAAATTCAGGTCTGCTGTGCAGCCTGGACATTTTCATATTAAGAACAGTATAAAGCAAAGTGCACTCATCAGTGTCCAGACCAGCAACACTAAATTTATTTTGATGAATACAATTTTTAATTTTTCAGAGTAAAGTAAATTCAAATGTAGGCAAAATGCTATGGTTTTTCATTAAAGTCTCAGGAAAGTGGAAATATGTGTATGTGCCTAAATCATCACCCTATAATACATGTTCAGGATCACAATAAAATTACTGGTAAGCCCACACAGTTTGTACTACTGAGGGCTTCAGTTATGATGAATTTGCATGAAGAATGCAAATTTCATTTTTGCCACAGTGATGTGACTTTTGTCACATGTGGCTACTGCATTTTTAATGGATGCTTAGCAACAGAATCTATAGCTTTTGTATGGTAATGTATTTTAGGGAAAGAATCACATTCATCAAGAGTTAGAAAAAAATCTGGTTTTTATATCAATTGATGCTCAAGAGTTGTTTACCAAGATATTTAAACATTCTCTACGCCTGTCCTCTGAATAAGTCATTTGCAATACCATAGGGAAATAGAGCATAATTGATGGGCTAGCATTTAACAAATGTTTTATGATTTGAATTTTATGTGTATTTTACATGCATGGTCTTATGGATAGCAGGGACTGAATAATATGTTTACGTTAGGGTAGATTTTTCATCCAGAAGCTAAGCAAGAAACTAGTACTGTGATATCTTTACTTGGACTAATTTGAAGATGACATCTATTTGTTGGAACAGGATTTTAAAGCATTGAACCTACCAATAATACTAAGCATGAATTTTATTGAAAACTACAAATGCAAACCAATTGAAATACTGATCATTAAAAAAAAAAAATGGATAGGGGAGGAGGAAAGAAATGAGAAATGGTTTTACCTCGCAATCAATATGCTGTTGCTGATTACAGGAAAATAGATTCCATTGCAGACTATAAAAGAGGGGACATCCAGGTGTCCTCCTGGTACCAAACTTGCTGTGTTAACCACACACAAACACACATGCACGCACACACATACACACCCACATACACCCACACCCACATACACACACAAAGAGCTGCATTACAAATACGATGCCTTGAAACAGTGATTTTTCAATGCTATGTAAATACTATGGACATTTTGAATTCAAAGGTAAGCAGAATCAGCAGATAGTGACAGCTTTAAATTTGCTAAAAATCAATATAAGGGCAGTAAAATGCAATTTTCTTGAACCAGGCTATAACTTCCAGGGAACTAAGCCATTCTTGATTCAACCAGGAGATGTTTTTTTTTTTTTTTTTTAAATAGGACTAAGGAAGTGGATTTAACATTGTTTCATTTTATTAGTAGTGGAGCAATACCCCAGTGAAATGCTTTGAAGTAATCGACATTATATTTTTATTAGCTTGAGAGTGTGGATGTCCATATTTTATGCTCTTTTCAGAAGTGTAAAGAGTATTACATTCTAATTATTATTTGTTTTCCCCCTAATGGCCAGTCAGGAATCAGCACTTGGAGTTCCATGAAAAGGAATCATTTCACTTTGAGTATCAGTCCCTCAGTAAACACCATGCTCTTCGTCCCTCCCAGGGAAAGATTTAAATAATGGATGGTGGGTTCCTTTGTAAGGAAGATCTCTTCTTTGTGTTTTGTTGTGATTTTGTCACTTTAGAGGAAATGTCATTAGTTAAAGGGTCACTGATCACATCCAGGATTGTATCAGTGCCACATGATGGATCTATACGTCTCCTAATGGGTGGGTGGCTGTCATTCAGGCTCTTAGGCATTTAATGCAAATTCAAAATTTAAGGACCAAGATTACATCGATGAGTTAGAAAAGATAGAGAATTCTGCGCATAAAGTAAGACCTGGCTGAACACTCCCCCCTTTCTTTCTCACTAATGATGGATCTGGAGATTTTTTTAAGGGAGACATACTAGATAGTCATTGTCATATTTTTGGTTCCCAGCATGGTAATAATAATTTTTTTTAAATGCTCAATAAAATATAATTTCCATTTTTTCTGTGTCTGGTCCTCCCTTCACTTTCAAATGCAGCTGTTTACTTAAACCTTTCAGAAGTGAAGACAAAAAAAAAAAAAAAAAAAAAGGAAAGAAAGAAGAAGTAAAAAAAAAAAGACGGTGTCTGCGGAGCCAAGAAGCTTTTTAAGTAAGCATGGAAGTCTCTCTCCTAAGGGCAGCTTCCAGTGCAGGCTGTCCGGAAATAACAACAGCAAGGTTCATTCCAACATTAGAGGAAGCTTCCCCAGGGCATGGCCTCCCTCGCAGCTCCTGGGGAGTGAAACCTGCCTCAGCCTCCGGCACCTGGACTTGCGCGGGGACCGGGGCTCATTGTACTTTTCTCTTGACTGCCCGCAGACGGGCGCTGCCCGGCCCTTGGTCGCGGGGCCGGGTGTCTGCAGTGCCCGGTCGGGTCCCCAGTCTAGCAGGCACAGTTCAGCAACCTCACTGTGCCCGAGAAAATGATTTCACTTCACCAGCGTGTCACTAAAGACACGACCAGGTTAATTCCACCCACTTTCGGAAGGGCACGGCCATGATTATTGACGTGCGGCCTGAATTATTAGCGATCCTTGACATTTTAAAAGCCCTGGGTCTACAGACGGCTGCCTATAGCCCATAGCTATATTTCCTGTTAGCCACTGTGGGTTTTGAGAAGCCGGCCTGGTTGCTGATCAATGATTGTGCCGTAATTCAGAGGTGTCGGATTCTCTTGTGAGTTAAAGAAAAGGATGCTGGTTGTTACTTCTGAACTTGAAAAGACAATCTCTGAAAGTGAAGTTGTTGCGTATCCTATGCTTTGAGTACACTTCTCCTGATTTTTGTGAAGAAACCACACATGCTTTTCTATCATTTTTTAAAAATAATACAATGATACTACTCCAATATGATTATTAGATTTTAGTGCCCTTTTCTCAGAGCATTCCAGGGAAATATTATAATGGCACTAGGTCATACATAATTGACTATCTGAGTATTTCTTACGCAGAAAGCCCACCTGATTAAAAAGAATGATGAAAATATGAGATGTCGGAAGGTATAGCATATTTACGAGACCTCAATTTTCTGGGAACAGCCACATGATTCTTATTAGACTGAGTCTGTAAATGGCTCTTTGCTCGGCATGGGAAGATACAAGCATTGAACGCAATCAAAGATAAAAACAATGATCAGAGACACCTGCTTTGGTTCAAAGAATTGTGATTCTTTCACTTGTATTTGTATTCTCGGCATAGTTTGCAGTGTGAGACGCTATCAACTAATCCCCCAATAGGACAACCTGGAACAACCTGGGCCGGAACAACCTGGGCCCCACAAAGCATGACGGATCGTAATTGTTTTCCGAGCCTCCAGCCACAGGACTAGGAAAATGCCGGAAGCGCCCTGCAGGCGCAAAGCCGCAGGGAACTTACCAAACCGGACCTACCAGACCACAGCAAGCAACCAGAAGACGGGGCCCTGCACCCCAAAATAAAGGCGTGGCAGGCGAACCCAAAACCCTGCTCTAGAACCCGCACCCCGGGTTTACCGGAAAGCCCCCAACCCCCACCCTCAGGGCTGGCGCGTGGCTCGGAACCCAGCCCTCTCCCTCCCTTGGGAGAGGAAAAAGAAAACGGTTACTGTCTGCACTTCTCCTCTTCGTGAATTCTGGCACCAACCCGGTCCCGGCCACCCTGACAACCCCAGGTTTTGAATCTTTAGGCAGGTCAGCGCATTCTCAGATAACAGGTCTGTGTTGAAGGTTTTAAGCTGTTCAGGAATCACAGTGGAAATGCCTGCTGTCTCCTTGTTTCCCTTGAACGCGCCCTCAGGTGGGTCTGCGGGGAGCACCCTCCATCCGGACACCCAGCAGAGTCGCGCAGTTAATTGCCCCGCCTGTTCCCCTAGACCCCCGCCACCAGTTGCGCTGTCACTGCGCGTTCAGAAACATGTCTCCTGCGACGGACCCTCCACCCAGCCCAGGACGTGTTCCAAACCACCAGTTGGAGACACGTTTTCCAGCGTCTGTGGTCACAGCCAATGAGTGGCCCCTTTGAAGTCCTCACCTCAACATTCTCTGAGAAGCCCAGGATCTCTGGGATACCCCGAAATACCCTTCTCACCCCATTACCTAACGAATCTTTGTTGCCCTTCCCCCAGGCCCTTCCCGGGTCCCATCTGTTGGATTTTATTGTGTGGTATTGTTTGCATTTATTCACCCAAAGAAGAATATGGGGTATTAATGACCTGCCCTGCAGTGTGGGAATTTCCTAGGGCATCCGCAGGGCCTGAGGCGCAGACTGGTCCTCGAGACCTTGACCTACCCTGGAGAAGAAACTGCATAAGCCTCTGTGTTCTGCCCCAGACAGACTATTTATGGTCCATGAACCAGATGGACCCCAACTTCAGTCTGTGATTTTAAATATTATATTTCAAATATGATGATTTATCCTAAATGTCATGTTGGTTTTACAAGCTCCTTTGAGAATATCATCAAAGTAATTTTAAAAATACTGTTGAATAGCCCTGGCTGGTGGCACAGCTGATAAGGTGCCAGCCTGCAAACCAGAAGGTCCGATTCCCAACCAGGGCACATGACCAGGTTACAAGCCATGTCCCCAGCCAGGTCCGTGGCTGGAGGCAGGTAAAAGGCAACCATACATTAATGTCTCTCACCCTCTCTGCCTCTCTCCCTTCTCCCCTCTCTCTGGAAATAATAAATAAATTCTTAAAATAAAAATACCCATTGAAGACCCTTCTGCACACCCGGTGACTCAGGATGCTCTGAAACCCTTGTGTGGACATCGAGGGAGCATTGATCTGAAAATAAGGCTCCTTTCCTTCTGCTCCAATGTATTATTCCATGATCTGATGAACAGATCTTTTTTCTGGATGTTTTTAGATAAAAATTCCTGTTCCAAGTGACTGCCCTCCGTAGGCACCCCGATGTGGCTTCTAAGCAAACCTGTACCTTCCATGGACCAGAGTTTGAAAGCCACTGGGGAAAGTTGTGTGTCACACGTTCAATCCTCCAGGAAATGGCTATTTCTCTTCACACCAGACAGCAAATTTGTTACCATCTGTGCCAACACATCATTGCAGCCCAGCGTCAGTTTTCTGAAGTGTTATTTACACAATCAAGATTTGGTCAGAATGGTTTAATGAGGCAAGTAATTATTTTTATCACAAAATGTATATGAGCCCTGTCCTGAAAATATCAAGCCAAAGTCAGACTAATTAAAAGTTTGCGCAGCTGATACTTTCGGGACAGACCTTGTGCATGTTTTACTTATGGAGTAGAACAAAGTAGGATTTAAAAGAAAAGCACCCCATCGCCACCACAGCATAGGAAAGTGGGCAGGGCACACTTCTGGTTACCGTGGAAATGGGGCAGCACTGACAAGGAGCTCACGCAAGTGCACACACATGGATGCAGATAGAAGACCAGCCCCGGACACATGAGGACCAATGCTCAAACATGCACATTACAGTCATGAAAAATTCATGAAGCTGCGGTTTTGTTTGGGGAGCAGAGATGGCCAGTTGGCTGCCAGTGGACTGAATTTGGTCCCTAAATAGGTTGCTTGTCTTGCCTAATACTTTTTTTGTTGTTGTTGAAATTTAAGCCCATGTTTAAGGAGCAGGGCATTTGATTTTTTACATGAATCTCTGGGTTTCCAGCTTCTCTTGACATTTTGGGTGCCCCAGCATCAGTGGCTCCTATTGTTTCCTGGTGAGGCTGGGCTGGACTCACCAGCAGCCCCATTTCACACATTTCCTGTCCCTGTCTCCCTCCTGTTAGCATGTACAACTCTGGAAGACCAGCCTGGACAGTTGAGTAGCTTATAGGAAACTCACTGTTAATAATGCATCATGTGTTGCGATCAATGCAAGATGCAATTGGCTCTTCTACAGTGTCGGTCAGAGGTATAGGCAGCACCTGCATCCTCCCTGAGGTTACTAGGCCTCCCAAGAACTGGTGTAAATGGGACCAGCTCATAGGTACTTTTGTTCGGATACACACCAGTTTGGTGACAGAGGAAAAAAGCTTGCGTTCTAGCCCGCTGGTCAAAGGCAAACCGGTTCCTTGGGCAGAAGGCAGTGGATTCCAGGTGCTGTGCAGTGAACACAAAGTCAGATCCAGAATCCCAGCATTATTGCCATTTATGAGGCATCCATAGTTAATGTGGTTTTTAATATTCATTACTTATACCTAAGGCAGGGATAGGGGGTTGGGCCGGAGGGGAGGTCAATTTTCTTTGTATCCTCTATCTATTGGTATTAATTATATTTGTATGCCACCTTATAGTTAGAAACAATAATCTATACAAGCCTAATAGAAATGGGCAGTCTTGCTTTATCACATTTTATAATTGTTTTTGTTTTCTAGCCTTTTCTATCTGACAATGATGATCATCCGATCTTTAAAATAGTCTAACAAGTTATGGTAAATAGATGAGAGTTATCCTAAATCCTTCCAGTTCATAAGGCCTCGAAGGATGATTTCTCTTGAGAAAAAGAAATGAACTCCATCGTGGTTTCATTGTTTCTGTTGGCTGATCAATGTAATATTCCATCCTCATTCCTAGTGCCTTGTGACTCTCAGAGCAGAGAGGGGGTGAGAAGACTGTCTTGACTTAGGGGGACTCGGTGGCCCTTAGATTTCCAGGGAAGAACCAGCCCCAGGTTCTGTGGTACGTCACTTGCCTTTCAGAAGCTCTGCTAATATCAGAGCATTGCGTCGGCCCGTCCCCAAAGTCGCTCAGGCACGGCATCTAGGCCAGTAAGAGAGCACTTGGCCTCCTGCAGGAATGGACGAGCATAGCTCAAAAAGGAGAGTAACCGAGTGGAGACTTTTCTTTCATGTCCAACAGCCCTTCCAATGGACAGTGAGACCTAGCAATTCTGCACAGCATGGGCCCCAGGAAAAGACAGACAACCTAGGAAGACCCCCAAAGATGGGAGGTGTCATTTGTGTTCGATCGTGACCATCCCTGGATTTACCTTGTGCAATGGGCTAGTCACAAACTGCCCCAAAAGTTTATGGTTTAAAAACTTCGATCATTTCTTGAAGCTCAAAATTTGAGTTACCTACAACTCCAGTGATTTGGAGAGAATCCCTTAGCCAGTATGGGAGTCTAATCACTCACTAGACATCTGCACCATGTTCTTCTCCGATCACCTCTCTTAGAATAATTGTAAACAAAAACAAAAACAAAAAAAACAGCACAGCTACTTCTGTGAAAAGAAATGGGTCTTCAAAGGAGAGATGCATTTAGAGAGTCAAAATCAAAAGTGGTGAACTTCTGGAGAAAGGATTTCTCCAGTGAAATAGGCTGAAACTATACCCACACTTCTATGTTGGGAGATTTGGCAACTTCAGATTTCAAGATTGAAAATACCCTTTCAGTATCTTATTTTCAATAATGGACAGTTTTGAGTTTGTTAGTCACACAAACAAAAAGTACTCATTAAGTGCCTACTTATGATCTAAAACCAAACATTTTTGAAGCAGCTTAGATCATAAATTATTCCTGCAATATAGTCATGACTATAATCTCCTTAGCAAAATTTTCTGAACCAGAAGCTCTACCCACATAAAACTTTATACTTCTGCCAATTTGCATTTATATCAGACCGCTTTGTCACAGACCAACACATTCATACTTGCTTCTAATTTGGCGTAATTCCATTTGAAATTCTCAAGAAATGGGACCCTGATGCCAGGAGTAAGTTGTTCAGATCTTTAATATGAGTTATTCATATAGACCTTGGCATTATCAATACTTCTCCTACCAAAATGACTACATGCGAAGGTAAAATACCTCAGGACTGTATTGATCAGATTATAAGTAAGAGTAACACCGAAGTTAATTTTCACTGACTTGGAACAGTGATTTATATATTATCAAGAGTTCTTGGCCTATTAATTTTTTACCAAACCCTTAGGGGAAAAGTCAGCTGTATTGAATTTCATCTAAATCTTATACTAGTTACCAAATACAGATACAATTATTTTTCAATGTTATGGACTTTTTTCATTTCTAACAATGATGAGCCCTAAAATGTTTTAGGTAGATTATTCTAGAAACAGCATAGCATGGTAATAAATTTCAAATTTATTGGGTTACTTTAAAAAAAATAAAACACTTATCTTTAGAGAGAGGAGAAGGGAGGGAGAAATAGAGGGAAAGAAACATCAATATGTAGTTGTCTCTCATGTGCCCCAGTGGGAAATCTGGCCTTCAGCCCAGTTGCGTGCCCTTACTAGCATTCAAACCAGTGACCCTTTGGTTCACAGGCTGGCACTCAACCCACTGAGATACACCAGCCAAAGCTGGATAACTTTTTAAAAAAAAAGTCCTGTTCTAACACTGCTGTTTTCTCTTAGAAAATTTGCTTAACTCCTCAGTGCCCATTTTTTAATCCATAAAACAAAAAAAAAATTTCTGCATAACAGGATGGTTGTAAGAATTTAATAAAATAATTCAGGTAAAACTAAGCACTATGCTCTGTACATTTTCAATATAAAAATAACTTCACTAAAATTGATATAGTCTCAGTTTAAAGATAAATGGGGAAAAAAGAAAACAAATGCTAATTAAAAAAAAGATAAATGGATATACTTTTTTTTAAATTTACAATTCATATGGGAGTGTTGGTTTTAAGAAATGTTGGTTTTAAGAAGTGTTTGTAGAACGTATTTCTGAGTTCTCACTTCCTTGCAGATCTAAACATGGAACTTCAGTAGTTTACATAGCATTTGAACTCCATTTACACATGTTTCTAAGACACTGTCTGAAATCGCCTCTAGAAGTCTCCTATCATCCTTTCCTGTGTCTCGTGTTCTCCATCATTGTAGATAAGCATAGCATCACATGCTAAAATATTCTGCAAAAGCCAGCATGGGCTCCAACTATCTAATTGTTGCAATTACCACTGGAGTTATCTCTATTTACATATCAGTTATAGTAAGCATTCCAAGCAGCTTGGAATAAAATTCTTAGTAGGAACAAGTAACTAACAGAGATAAGAAAGAACCAAAACTTGCTTCTGTCTGTTCTACATATACGTTTATTTCGTACCTCAGAGTCCTGTCATTTTGGCTGAGCTGCCCAATGTTCGATATTTGTACGATTAGTGAGGTTGGTGCTGACGTGCATTTCAGGGGCTCCCGGCTGTGTCTCAGATTGCCCAAGATTCTCTATATAAGTAGCAAATGCCATATTTGATACAGACCAAAATAAAGAAACATTCACTAGAGGCTTATATTGGATTAGAATCTTTCTGAATGGTGGGATTGCATGGAACCTAATACCGAAATCCAGATATATTAAAAATACTAGGTCTTTAAATAGCTTTTTATTTTAAGTTGCTTTATTCCATTATCATAAAAAAGTTAAAAACTATGGCTCAAGTCACATAAAGTTGTAGGACTTACACTATAAAGAAATAAAAAAATTCGTAAAGTTTAGGGGTGTTTGCATCCTTACCAACACCGATGTGAAAAAAATTAATAATGTAGTTGAAATGAGCACAATGCAGTGCAATATGTTCTGTACACTATATTCTATTAAAGTTCTCAGACATTGTAGTATCCTAAATTATGTGAGATAGCAGAACCTTTAGTAAAACTTAAGCAGCAACTTCCTATCAGCAGGGCAGCTTTTCGCATCCCATTTATCCTCTCGGTTTCTCTCGACATAGGTGTCCCTCACATATGCGTCTTCCCGTGCCGTCTGGTTTTTTGCACCAGCGGAGAAAGTATTCCCTACTTGCTGTGTGCCCACACTTGGACGCTCGGCTGGCGGGCCATCTGCGCGCGATGGTGTTCCTGGCTCCTTTCCCCACTCGGAGGGTTTCTCCGTCGGGAAAAGGGTCACCCGACCGTCCCACGGGTCTCCAGACGGCTTCCGGAACATTCCATGCCCTACCCATGAACAAGACTTGACAGTTCATCCAGGGAGTTCTCAAGTCCATTGTTGGGTCATAAAGCATCAGGCATTTTATTTGGAGAAAGATCACCATCTTAGAGTTTTGGAATGAAATCTTTTGGACGCGCTTAAGGACAGGAACGAGAAAACACGGCCCCCCTTTCTGAGAAGCAGATGGCGACTCTTCGAGTGTTTGTTATCCAAAATGATTGCTATTTTTACCCTTCTGTACTCAGATGACATTTGAGGCGAAGCAGCGCCCTGACATGCAGACCATCTTCGTGCCTTGAAGGACGACCACTGAGACAAGCGAGCCGGGGAGCGAGGCGCCGGCGGCGCACGCGGCGGGCCAGCCAACGGAACTGAGCCTCGGGCCACCGCCAGCCTGAGTCTAGGGAAACCTGGACGCGGGGCCAGAGGCGGGTTGTGGGGCCCTGAGGAAATGTGACGCATAGATTTAGGCGATACGGAAGTGCGAGAAAGAGGCTGCTTCACCAGCTTCCCCTCCTGCCCCCCTACCAAAACGAGCCGCGTCCTGCCTGAGTTAGGAGCGCCCAGTGTGGATGGCTCCCTCCTGGAGGTCAACATGCTCCCGGCTCCAGGGGTTTGTACGTAGGAAGGAGCCAGTAGGTTCTTCTCCCCTCTCTCTAACCAGCTCCTGTTTGATGCTTAGCTGATATTCATTATATCTCGGCTCCACTTCCCGTTCTCTCTTCCCATTCACTCATTTCCCCTTTCCTTTCACAGTTACTGAGCTGTCAGAAACCCAGGAGACAGAAAAGGTGGAGCCCCCCCTGCGTGTCCCGGGAGCGCGGGGTGGTGAGGAGGAAGTATGTGAACTAATGATTACATGCAAGGAGATGGGCAGCAGAAGGTGTTCGCAAGGGGCTGTGAAGCCCCAGAAAGGCCCCTGGCTGCGTCAGGTGGACTCCAGATGAGTAGCATCTTCATGTTTTCCTGGATCACTGTGTCCCTCAATGTCTGCTCTACTTTAGCTCTTACACAAGATTTGCTGAAACAGGGCAGATGACAGCGGTTCCTGCACACGTGGAAGTATTTCTAAGCAAGCTGAAAACCTTAGCAGCAAAAATTCTCATTGATATTGTAATTCTCAATTGCCCTCATCTGTGTAATGCGTGTGTCAAATGTTTCTGCATTAATCATTCTCCCTTCCTTAATGTTATGTAAAAAATGGAAAAGATGTTTATGAATCTTACTTGGTAGTGTCAATTCATTTCTCTATAATCTTGAGATTGGGATAAGAATTTAGCTTTGATTAAGATTTAGCTTGCAAGGTAGAGTATTGCATGCTATTTATTTACTTATTTTTATTTACTTATTTATTTAATTTGTAAAAGATTTTCTTATTTTCAGAGAGAGACAGAGAGGGAGAGAGACAGCAATGTATGGTTGCCTTTCACCTGCCTCCAGCTACGGATCTGGCTGGAGACCTGGCTTGCAACCTGGTTACGTGCCCTGGCTGGGGAATAGAATCTACAGCATTTGGGTTCACAGGCTGGTGCCTTATCCACTGTGCCACCAACCAGGACCTGCATGTTTTTTAATGCATTTTTTGAGATCTTCTTGAGATCTTCAAGTTTTGCAAAACGCTTGCTCTAGAATTTACTTATTTCAACGTGAATTTGGATGCTGTTACTAAATCTCAGAATAGATGTGTTAGCACCCTAATAAGCTCTAAATTTATTTCAAAATTAATTTTAAATGACAGTTAACCAGCATCTGTGTTTTAGAATTGTACTTAAATGAGAATTAGAATTGTGGAAATAATCTGAAAACTGAGTGGAGGCCACACCATGTACTAGGCTAAAGCTTCCTAAAACATACTAGCTTTAGTTTATTTTAAACCTAGTTGCATTAACACCCAGCAGAGAAACCGTTCTGTATTTAATTCCTTTCACTTTGTAACAGTCAATTAAGAACATTTAGGCCTAAAAAATTTCAGAATAATCATGAAGAAGGCAAGTTCTTACTTTGTGTGCACAGAACCAATTTAATGGATTATTCCCTTTTCATTAACATGGTGTGTGTGGCATTATGCAGATATGTTATGCCATTACTATCATAAAGTTTTCATGGAAAATTGATAAAAATTAATTTTATAAACTTCTCTAATAGTTTTACAAAATGTTGTTTAATTTATTTATGGTGGCACAATGTAAATATTTCAAAACAAAAGGAAATACCCCCTAACTAGCACTCATGTATGCTATGACAGAATACTTTAGTAAATCAGTCTTTGAAATGATCCATGCATTTTTTCTGAAATGATCATTCACATGAAAATATTTTCAGATGTTTTTGACAATTTTTAGTTTTTCAGTTTTCCCCAAATACTGTGTATATTTTGGAAATCAAACGCATTCACGGTGAATAATTAGAAAATAAGACCCCAAAATTTCAGAACGTTTTATATTCTATAAAAACATACCAATCTTTCTCAGAGACTTACTATAAACAGAAAATCCACATAGAGATCATTGCTCTGAGATGTTAGTTTCCTAACCCACCATCCAGTAAAAAAAAAACTTTTTAATTATTAAATACTTCATCCATCCTCATTTTTAAAGCTGTCTTAGGAGTAACCTATTTTTCCCAGATCACTACAACTTTCAAACATGCCTATCTCTTCCACAAATCTCTGTGCAGAGAAATGTGTTTTTTCCCCTGACATGATGCTTATTAATGAAACTGAAGGACAAAGCAGAGGAGTATCCCTAAAATATTCACCGTGTCTCAGTGTCTGCACTGGCCTCCTGCCCAGCTGAACAGTCTTCGTTAGAGGTGGGTTGCATCCTTGCCTTCTACACCCCAGAAATAACCCTGCACCTCCTCATCTAAAATGGGCTTTTCCCAGCTAATTTCGATCTCCTCAAAAATGTTCATTTTCTCTGTGGAAGTTTTCACAACTTGTAATTTTCTCTATTATTTAATTGCTTATTGATCACCCTTCTCATCATGCCAGAAGTTTCACATCGGACCCAACCTTGTATTTTTATTGTTGTTGTTAGCAGTATCGGCCTGGTGCCTGGCATGTAATAGGAGTTCAGGGAATATTTGTGAAATACATAAATGAGTGAAACTGAACTTAACCATACTCTTTAAAAACCAAATATCCTACTAGTTCAAAATCATCTTAAGTGACAAATGTGTGTGTGAAAAGTCATACATTCTAAGAGACTCTAGGTGCTTACAAATCATGTGGAACAATTATTTATTTCTAACACAAAATTGTGAAATATTGTTAATATTTCTGCAAGAGTGATTTGAGAATGAGTAATAACTGCTGAAAGAAAAGCTCATTCTCTTCCCTTGACCATCATTTACATTTTTGCCAATTTTTGAAAAGGAGGGAATGCTAAGAAACCTCTGTAGAGTTTACACACAAAAGAATATTTCAACACAGGGAAAAATGTCAGCTTACTATACCATATTTTGTTCTTTCAAAAGATTATAAAATCGACATAGGACATAGTAGTGTTTGATGTTCTAAGAAAAATACAATATGTTTAGGAAACTGCGTGTGGTGTGGGTGCTTTACTCTGAGAATTCTACCAGGAATTGCTCACGTTACAGATTTTAAAAATGGCTGGTGCACTATCATTAATGTTTATTCTATTTTAAAGGGTCATTCACTCATCCTTTATAGGCAGTTTTCACACACAGCTTATCATGAACTCCTGGAACCGCTATGATTAAGTCAATATATTTGCATGACTCTTATATAAATGTATTTAAGTACAGAGTTCTTGATGTAGCCTACGGTGTTTCACAGGAATGCAGCCATCACTTTGCTCTTTGAGGGAGATAAATGTGTTTTCTGCTTCATCACACACACCATAAATGCCCTTGATGGGGGTAGTTAGGCCCACCTTGCTTCACATCATCCATTTAATTTTTTTATAGCTGCAGCAATAATAAGTCCATCATGTCAAATTTCAACTTTGTAGGACTCCGACCCACATTAAGTCTATTCCATAGCTTTCTCCTTGTTTCACTGATCTGGTCAGAATATGAACTTCCTGTTGCAGCAACAAGGATTTTGTTCTATGACTGGACCCACAAAATTGAATGAGCCCCTGAGGATTATCAGAGAAATATTGCTCAGTGTTCTTATGACTGCAAAAGATTTTTTTTTTCAATTTTCTTCCCTAAAAAATGGTAATAGATTTCATCGAGGCAACTTAGGGTCAGAGAAGGCTAACGCTAGAAGTATCACCTAATTGTGTCACTGAAGGGACAGAGGTCACCTGTTCGCCCGCCAGTGGCCTCCGCGAGGGTAGAACCCAGTCCAGCCAGTTTGTGCCCCAGCCCCACTTGCCCCCACATTCTGCCCGGACATCACTGGGAAGGAGCTGAGGGACCAGCCGCCAGGCGGGAAGAAGTGCACCAGGACCCACTCTCACGTAGCCACAGGCTCGTGGCCTCCCTGGCTGTGTGGCTGGGTTTGTGACAATCCCTAGGACAGGACACGCAGTCTCCTTATTTATAAAACGTTGATAATAGCCAACAGAAGGATCACTTCAGGCAGTAAACGGAAGGGGACCACAGGGGGTGGACACAACGCTGCCACAGGCGAGGCTTCCCTGAACAGCGTCCCTCCCTCGGTTACGATGGGCTGTCCCCGTTCATTCCCCCGCTGGTCCTTGCTCAGGGCATGAGCGAGGTGAGGTGGCAGCGCAGGGCCCGAGGCCGCCGTGGCAGTGCCCAGCCTACAGCTCCCGGCGCGACTCGGCCAGGGTGACCTGGAAACTCGCGCTCGGACCGTCACCGTTTAACCGGAGACTTGAGGTTCAGCATTCCGCGACGGTTGGCGCGTCCCGCGCCCACGCTGCGGTCCTCGTGTGAGCAGGACTGTGTCGGACTGCGAGGCCTGCGCGCGGCGGCAGGGCAGCCCCGCCAGACTGGCCGCCGCACCGACGCGAAGGGAGAGATCGCGGCTCGTGGGAGCGCGTGGCCCTGCGCTGCGCCGGGAGGCCAGCCGTTCGCAGGGTGAGCAGCGGCCGCTGGGCACCGGACGTCCTCCCAGCGTCCCCGCCTCGCGCAGAAGAGCCGGTTCATCGGTTACGCTCCGTTTGAATGGTAGTATTTTTAGTTCAGATAAAGGCATCACGATAGCCTTAAAAATTAAACAAGTGTCACACAGTTGTCCGATGACTGAGTAAAGAATGTGGAAATTAGGGGCAAGCGGAGGAGGGGCAGCTTTGTAATAAAAATCATCTTGTAAGGATAACAAGTGATTAATATGACAAAGACTCTGCGGGAAGGGCCACGTGGGCGCAGAACGGACTGAGACCCTCGCCGGACTTTGAAGTTGCGGCCACGGGCAGCTTTTCCGGAGAAAATGCCGCCGAGCTCAGAGTGGAAGTTGTGAAACCCCGAAAGCTCTGTTTAAAGTGAACGGGGCCGCCCCAAAGGGACCTTAGCTCTCTCCCGGCCTGGAAACCCTTCTTCCAGGGGTTCAACGGTCAGAGCCTCTCCTCCCACACGTGGACCCAGAGTCCGACAGAATCTGCACGCCACGCCTGGGCACCGAGGGTTTCCGGGGTTCAGGCGGCTCCCACGCGGGCCCTGCTCCGTGGCTCCCAAGGGACAGCGGCCCCGCCCGACTTCAGCGGGAAGCCCGCAGCCCCCGCCCGCGAACTCGCTGTTTTCCTGACGGAACCAGCAGGTGCCCTTGGAGACGGTGACCCCTTGAAGTGCGCGAGATCGCGCAGCCGGCCTCCTGGTTTCCACGCCCTCGCCTCCCGCGGGTCGGACATCACGAATTACCCTCCATGCGCGCATTGTCTGGACCGGGGCTGAGGGTGTTCCATGCTCGCCAGGCCCCAGGATTCCAACTGCGCAAACTTTGCAGGAGAAAGTGCCCCAGGTTTCCGTTGCTGTCCGGCCTAGTCCAGGGGTCGGACACCTTTCAGTGGAAATGACACGGGATCATGGAGCTCTTCGGTTGCCTCTACCGCGGACAGTACATTTTCACTCGGCATGGCGGAGCTCCAGTTTCATGGGATGCTCACTGGGCACTCTGAGGGCCTGTCACCCCCTCCAGTTGAAAGATGTGACAAAGTGGCCACTTGCAGAAGAAAGTGAAGGGGCGAGTGAGTGAGAAATTCGCAGAAATCGAATTCACATTAAACATGAAGTAGAAGCCCTTCCATGTGCCTCTTCTTTGTAGATAAAATTTTAAATTTGCTATACCAAGAAATTCACATTGGCAGACTACTCAAGGAAAATTAGATACTTTGAGGGAAATTATTATAATCAGAGTAAAGATAGGCTGAAAACACAATAATCCTCACCAGTCAATATAAATCAAAGATATAGATAGATACAGATGTATAACATTTAATGATCAATAAATAGTTCTAAAAATATACCATTTAAAAAATTAATGTGTTTTTTCCAAAATAATAAATTTTGTAGCCCTATGGGACTGGCCACATAAAGTAAATTTATGTATAGAACAGAAAACAAGGGAAACGCCTCTTCAGAATATAAACATTATACTTAAATTAGTATAATTTGTATTAAAATAAATGTGAAGAAACAAATTCATGTCAATAGTTCTCCTACCCAAAAAACTGGAGAAAAAGAAAAATAAAGGCTAATTATTTAGAAACATGTTTCTGTAAAAAAAATAATAAAAGAAATAAAAACATGTTTCTGTAAACAAACGTTTTTTTACCATAAATATACCTTCTGCTGATAAACAGCCCAGAAAGTAAAAGAGAAAAATGCTGGCAGTACTCACCAGGCAGTACGTATCACTTTGGGGGAAATCATTTCAGAATTCTTTAAGTCAAAGTGGATTTTCATCTCTTGACTGAAAATAAGTAGTAGCTTCTTTCACACCACAGGCCGAGTGTTTAATTTTTTTTTTAATAAATCAATATAATTAACAAGTGAGGATTTTTAAAAATATTATTTTACATTTTAAAATGTATCTAACTAAATTTAACTAATGTATATGACAAGCCTAATATGTCGAGTTCTTTTTAAAGATAAAGAAACTGAGATTAGCTAGGATGCCTTAATATATTGGAACAGAATTTCAAATTTGACCTAATATTTAATAAAAATAGGATATAAATGACCATTTGTTATAAGTTGCTATCATTTCTACATTAGGCTAAGACACTTATTCACAAGACTGGATATTTTCTAAGTGATTACATATTTCTAAGGGGTATAGAAATAGAGGTTTAATGATTATGTATGGTCTTTTATCCTGGTCTCAGTTTGATTAGTAACACTTCATCCCCATTAGTTTAGCTATTAAAAATATTTTAGATTGTATTTATATGTTTTTAGTGCATTACAAATAGTATAAGTAATAGAAGAGGGTTAGAATTATTTGAGCACCTTACATTACAAAGTACTTTACAATTAGTTTTCCTGTTCTATTAGCATTTTTTGGAAATCTTTGCACTAAAATATCAGCCCCATAGTGTCATGAATCATTACATAAACATCAGGGAGTGTCATTTACAATGTACAACAATCCATTTTCATCCAAGAAAATAGACCTGTTGCAGTATGCTGTTTTTGGATTCCATCTCATGTAATTTGAGGGAGGTGTCAAAATTGCAGTCTTGCCTGATGTTGACTCGTAAGCCAGTCACGTCATTAAAGAGGATATATATCAAAAGAACAGAAAGGGAGGATAGAATTACTTTGATTCCATAAACACACAACACCTAATGCTTCCTTTTTCATACGCTAATTTTTAACACCTGGACTAACGCCTGACCCAAATGTGCTTTCAGTTTTGGTTTTTTGTATCTTTCTACAATTACCTTTTCCTATAAGGCCAAACATTTCAACTTTTCTTTTTTTAAAGGAAAATGTTTACTTTACAAATATTATTTGAATTTTAAGAGAGAAAAACAGCTCACTAGTGAGGAACACTATGGACTCTTGTGCCAGAAACCAGTATCTAAAAATTAAAAGCACTTTCATTGGTCTTCACAAGTACTTTACAGATGTATAGTTGCCATATAATTATAATTGTACATTTTTTTCTATCCTAAATAAAAATCTTATTTCCTAACATAATCTGCCATTCAGTTTTGAATGGTAATTTATAATAAAGTTAATATTTAGTTTTTATATATGAAATATAATTTAGTACAAACTGTAAAGCCACATTGTTCAAAAATTAGGGTTCAAAACTACAACACATTTTTAGGTAAATGACTGTTTGAAATTTCCTTTATAGACCTACTTTGATAGGCATACCAGAAAACCTGTAAGTAACACAAGGTAGCAGTCTGCAAATAAAATAGGCCTTGTGACTAAAGCAATTTCACAAAACATTTCAGGCATTCTAGAAGGATGATGTTAAACCACTAATGTATCTGATATCTTTTCCAGCCATTCACATACTAATTTATATGAACTATACACCCCTGATGATGAAATTATCAACAATATAAGTCCACAATAAGCCAAATGAGATGTGACTAAAAATTACATGTATATATAGTATACATGTAATTTTATCCACCTAAAACCATGGGAGATACCTAGCCTTAGGTGTTTTCCTATACATACATATCTATGTAAAATGTAATTCATAAATTAGGTGCAGTAAGAGATTAACAACAATAACTAATAATAAAACAGAACAATCATAACAATACACAGCAATGAAAGTTATGTGAACATAGTCACTCTCAGAGCATCTTATTGTCCTGTACTCACCTTTTCATTTAAGAGAAGCACGTGACAGCTTCTCTGCCAGACCAGAATTTTCTGCATCACTACTCTTGTGCTTCGGGGCCATTACTGAGTAAAATAAGGATGACCTGAAACAAGCCCCGTGATAGCAAGACAGTGGGTCTGATCAGCAATGTGAGCGCTAAGTGACTAACGGGCAGGGTGCATCCTGGGCAAAGGGATGGGGTGGAGGAGCAGGACACGCTACTCAGAATGGGGTGCACCAGGAAACTCATAAATTGTTTATTTCTGGGAATTCCTATTGATCATTTCAGATCCCAGTTGACTGCAGGAAAACTGAAACAACAGAAAATGAAACCAGCGATAAAGGGAGGCCCTGCCCTTGTTTGAAAAAGGTTTCATCCGTTTATGGAATACTAACGATTTTTAGAGATGAACTATTTTTCCTTTATAACATATTTAACATAACGTCTGTTACTTTAAGAAAACCTGTGAAATGTCAACAATAAAATAACTAAATACCTGTGGACCCCTATCATACTTATGAATTAGAACCAATAATAAATTGAAACATTTTGTGAAAGTACAAGGGGAAAAAAACTTTTTGACATGTCTAAATGTCTTCTCTGTCTAAATGTTAGTGATTTGGTACTGATTTTACATCCTTTTCATGGTTAAGTCTCTTTTGTTCAAGGTTTGAAGTACTAAGCTTTAAATTAGTGGCTACTTAATTTACTAACTAAATCCACCAAACTAGAGGCCTCCGAAAATGATTTCATTTTCCCTTCTGGTTAATCTCAAGTGCTTTTTAATCTGACAATGTTCACTGTCAAAATAATGGACTCTTTCTTTCCTTCATTCGAATACACATCTCTTGTCAGCCACTGCGAGCAGATTGAGAGGGTACGGCTGTTCCACTGTGGCCACTCGCTCCACTGTGTCCAAGTCTGGACAGTGTCTCTCACCTCTAATATGAACAAGAAATAAGATCACGTCCTGAAACGGGTGTACAGTTCTAAGCTCTGTGGCAGAATACATTTTTAGAGAGGGGTAATTCTGTTATTCTGTCAAGTAATGGGGCAACTATAAAAAGATAGTATTTGAGAAAACACAATATCATGAAACACATTAGTAAGAAATTTTTTGATATTCAGAGTAACATCTTCTCTCTCTACATATTAGTAAAGGTTGTGCTTTACTAAAAAATATTTACCTTAATTCTTCATTATATTATCTGGCATTCTACACTCTGTGTGATCGAATTTATACTTGGGCCTAAGCTACACAGTGTCTTGTTAATAGGAAGAAGACATTAGACTGAGAAAAATCCAAGTTATATTATCAGTGTGTTACTTTAATACTAAATCAAAGGTTTTCTCATGGTATTTTCTGTGTAAAACAAAAAACCCCACTTTCATGCATCAGACGCCTATTCTAGGTCTTATACTCCAGAGTGGTTTGGTGTAAAGTTGTCTTTTTAAGTTTGAATTTAAAGCATAAACAAGAAACAATTCACTGCACTTAGAGCTGCATATTAAACAGTTTAGCCTTTGGATTTCTAGCATTTCCATGAAAGCTTGAATAAAAAGCTGTGATCTCACAAAATATGAAACAATCTCTAGTTCATGTTAATGGAAATTGATATCATCAAGTCATTTAACCCAAAACACTCATTTTTTACTGTTATATACAATCATCTGTTCTCTAAATAAATTGGTATCATATATAGTTCTAATAAACATTTAATAAATGTATTTTATATTACTGTATTGCTGAACCATTTTGTAAATGCTCAAAGAAATTGGTCAAGGAATTAGCTTACATGAGAATTTAAAAATTCTTTCTGCCAGAGATGAATGAGACAACTTTAATAATGACCCACAGGACAGTCACACAAGCACACACACTATCTAAGTCCTTTTCAAAGCTTTACAAAATGAAGCAGATCCTCCTTGTCTGAAACTGAGACAGCATTGAATACCAGAGTAAAATTTGGGCAGCTATTGTAATTACCACAAAGAGTTTAAGGCCTGGAGAAATGTAATTCGATATATATTATAATTACAAAGCTATTAGCAATAAGATACTATTAAGAGTATTATATAATACTTATAAGAGTACTACATGAATTCTATATAAATAGAATTCCCAACAAGGTAAAATTATGGGGGCCTAAAATATTTCCTAAATGTATAGAATTTGCCAGTCAAGTAAAGCCTTGATTTTTTATTTAAAATATCTTCTGTACTAGTTAATTATAACTTGCTACTATAAAGCTACAACAAAGCCTAAATTATGTGGGTCAGTGTTGCCTAGAACCTGCCTGAATTGTGATTTCTTCTTTTAGCCCATGGAAAACAGTGGTTCTCAAACTCGGGTCAGCTTGGGGCGGGGGGGGGACCCGGGTGGCAAAGAGGGTGTGCTGAGCAGCCCTCTGGGAATCCGTGTTTCTAACAGGCCTGGCTGCAGTCCTGCTCACAGGACCAACTCCTGAGAGCTGCTGACCTAAACTGTTCGCAAGGTCTCTGTAGCATCTTCCTTTAGAAAGCCTGACAACACATCCTCAAAAGTCACTTATTGACCCTGGAAACTAGTATTATTAATGGATTTGGGAATTGCATACCTTCACTGTCATTTTACAGGGACTGAAATAAAATTTTTATAACCATAGATGCACTAATAATTTTTCTTCAAATATTATAAAATGGAGAATTACAAATCACATGGTATCAACTTAGAAATGATAACAGAGTAACTATTGCTTTGAGGTGAAAAAATATGTGTACTTTATTCTTTTCCTATCAGGTGCCTCCTTGGTCTATATTCCAGTGGGGAAAAAAAAAAGTGAATCAATTTCTAGAAAGGACTTTTGTTCCAGATGTAATATATCTCTGATGTGTAAGTGCCTTCTGGTAAAGATGGACAACAGTAATAATGCTTCTAGTGATGTTGGCTTTTACACAATATGTGATATTCTGCCCACAACCTACAAGCTCTCCTTACCTACTTTCTAATTCTCCACCAACTCCTCAGAGACTGGACTGCAAGATGTCTTACCCGGCACGAACATTATCAGGGAACTATAACCCAAACGTTTAGAAGAATGCCACATACCTGGTACGTGCTTAATAAGTGTTGAACGACCCGAACACATGTCTCGTGAATACCACATGCATCATAGGTATACACTGATTTTTTTTTCTTTCTGAAAGCCATCCTGGCTCTTTGAATAGATGGGCTGCCTCATCTCTGTTCCTGAGCTGCATCGCAGGGAAAGGCGGGGTCGTCGATCAAGTCCCTGCCCTCCCCTGGAGAACGTGGTACCTACGCGCCAAGCTGGCCCTGGGTTTCCTTTCCCCCGGGTCTACGCTACGGGCATTGCAATAAAAACTTATCTCTACACTGGAAAAAAAAAAACGTTTTCCTATTCTCAACGAAGTAGATGCGACTTTGTGCGCTTAAAACGCATACTGCGGGAAACAGCGTGTCACCAGCGTTCCTGGCGGAGGAGCGCGGCGCGAGCCGGCTCGTGGGGCCGAACTGGGTTCCGCGCGCGGCCGTGAGAAGCGGCCACTGGGGCTTAAACACCCGCGTGATGCTTCTAAGATTGTCCCCTCATTTCTGCTCCCAGAGGGTAGCAACTCGGACATTATCCTCATTGTTCCACCAGCTCCGAGAATGACACCCAAACACGCCCCACGGGAACCCAGCGCACACCCAGGAGGACAGGCACACGGGTACGGAGAAAGGAAGGGCACCAAACCCAGGGACAAGAGGCTGTGACATGCCCCCGTCTCACCCGTCGGCCACCCAGCAGCCCCGGGGAGCGGCCCGGCACAGAGGGCGTGAGCTCCGGCAGAAACAGCCACGACCCCCGGCAAACCTAGGTGTCTTGCTCAAGTGGAACTAGGTATCTTTTCTCGCATAGTGGGAGCAACCCCTGAAGACTTGAACACGAGGAGCCGTGGAGAGACTTGTTAACAAGGGGAGGGAGGTAAGAGGGAAAACGGAAGAGAACGTCTCACTGCGGGCCGTGCACAGAGTCGCTGAGACCCCGGGCCGTGGCCTCGTGCATGGGACTGTCTGGGAGGCGCCCCCGCCCGCGCCCCCGCCACCTGGCCCGCGCATCTCAGGGCCAGCGGGAGGTGCCGTGGCCTCCGGCAGCTCCTGCTTCTTGTAAACGGGCGCTGCTGCTACAGCTCCACGTGCTGCTGAGTTACTGTAACTGAACCTGGGACAGCGGCTGCGGGCCCGGCGGCCGGAGTGGGGCCCCTGTGGCATCTGAGCCTCCGAAAAGAATGACTCACCGTCCTCGGGAGTTCCGGCGGGCGGCGAGGAGCGTGCGCAAGTCCCGTGGCTGGTTCAGCCCTGCACTTGGATCATACACCTGCTCGCGTGGCCACGTGGCCACGGTACATTGATCCAGTTCAGAACTGGATTTCATTTGTTTCTCTGCATCTTGTTTACGTCTTTGAAGCCTCCTCTTCCAATTTGGCAGAAGTGGAAAGTAACAGGAGGAACGTCCCTGATCTGATTCCAAGCATTTATTTGGGAGAAATTAATGTGCGTATTTCAGGAATGCTGGGCAACCTTGAACTTTCTGGACTGGAAGGGAAATTGAATTTACTGCAGAGATGCTTCAAAGAAAAAAGCGCACGTTATTGTTCTTTTGTCACTAAGTGGGTGGATTTAGTACTTATCCTATAAATTCCCAGGGTGTGTATGCTTCATGTTCCAGATCATATTCCGCTCACATGAGAGCTGTGAAATTTTACGCGCACACACCTGTGCATACACACGCATATGAGCTTTCATCGAGGAGGCTCCAAAAGATAGCTTAATTGTTGTTCAGTGGGATTGTAAATTACCTATACACTTTACACATGGAGGCTTTATTGTTACAAGTCCCGCAACGGCTCTTTAAATGATAAATCCATGGCGGCCTCTTCCCCTGCGCTGACCCCATGGCTTGGACTGAAGAAAACTACACTGAAATGATCACTTAAGTACTGAAGATTGGATCCTTGGTGGTATTAGGTCTGACATTTCCGTTCCATTTGTACTACACGAAGGGTTAATCAGGTTTGCCTAACCTTCTTCTTTGATGGCTTTTCTGCGGCAGATTTCAGGATCGCTGCCAAAACAGACTTTAACCCTTGTAATCACACTGTTAATAACCACACCGCGTAGAGCGCAGCCCATCAGCACAGAGGCGGCGTGGCTCCCAACAGTTTGACCTGATATCCGAGCGAGGGAGGGTTCCTGGCGCCGCTTGCCATTTTGGTTGCTATGGTGAGTTTCATATTTTGTGGAAACCACTGCTAGATGTCTTAAAATAGACCTTTGCCAAGAAAAACATTGGTCCAGGGGCATATGCCGGCGGAGCGCTACGCGGTTGCTCCAATTCCCTCCTTTGTTTTTCCCTCTCCCCCCTGGGGCCCCTGCTCCGCGCATCGGGCTGAAAATCCGGAATCTTGCTGCTAATTACAATGTTGACAATTCCCAACCTGGGTGCTGGTGCCAGCTATCACTCCGCACCCCTGGGGCCCCCCGAAAAGCACTCCCCGGCTTTAGCTTCCCCAGGTTCCAAGCTGGCCATGTTAATTAATTACTGTTCACTTAAAAGTGTGTGCTGTACAGAGGAAGCTTAATTAGCTGGTTTGAGGATTAAGATCTCGCCGCTACAAATTTTAAAGCCAAATAATGCGAATCCATCAAACATCTTTCCTCAGACAGAATGTTGACTGTTTCAGGCGTGGCTTCTCAGTCATTTCTGCCCCTGGATCACCTTCTGTCAAGCACCAGAACAGATCAGAAGAACCTCACCCCCTGTCCCCTCTCCGTCTGTCTGTCTCCCAACTCTCACCTTTCTCAGGGCTTTTAACATTTGAGGAAAATAATGGGCATAGTTGTTTACAGTTATAGTTTACAGGTAATGAAAAAGGAAAACCTTTTGATGGGACAGCATGGCCCAGAGATACCCTTCAATCTTGATGAATTTTTAAATAATGATAGTGACTTGCACCATTTTGCAAGTGAAACTCTCACAGCTGTGACAGAGGTCTCATCTGGGAGCATGTTTCTTGGACTGATCAGATGAGGGACCACCCAGTGAGAAGTCACCCTTCTCAGCTTCCTAAATGGTCAGCGTTACAGGTGACTCACAGGTGGTGTCCATTGCTGGTCACCATGCAATTTTCATCAACACAACAGCAGTGGGCAAGCACAGGTTTAGGAACATCGTGAATTTTATTTGGATTCTGCTGTAGTCTGAGAGTCAGCCTGCCTTTGTTTATTCAACGAGATAGCTTCGGATGTTTAAAAACTGAAATAAGAGAAAGCAGTTTTAACTTGTACATGGTCAACAAAAGGAGGTTTACAGTTGTTCGTATAGAAAGCAATATGATAATTAATAAGAATAAGAGAATAAATGTCGTTTCACCTCCTCTGCACAACTGTAAATCTATTTTGCCCCACCCTATAAATTTAAATGTTACTCTATTTCTGTTCTTTGGTGTGAGAACATCTTTGAGTCAGTGTTATTTATTAATCTTATGTTTAATTTTTCATTGCACATACTACATGACAAATAGTTCTCATTCCAATCTTTTAGCCAGTATTTTGATTTGAAAGCTGATTACATTGACTTGATTTGAGATTGAAATTTTCCTGTTGAATTGAAAGATCTGCAGCTTGGGTAAAAAGGGAAGCTATTTTTTAAAACTATGCTTTATATTTGTTTCTACACCAATATTATTTTGGCTTGAACTTTTTCATAGATTTTGCAAGATCATAAGTGTAAGCACACTGTAGACCCTCAGGATCTGTTGGCCCATTCACATCTGCACATACACTATTTGAACTTGAAAAAGCTTAAATCCGATGGATCACTAAGGGGAATGTAAAAATTATTATCAAACACCAGCAAGAGAAAAGTTGTAAGAAAAACTTCAACACGAATGTTTAAATGTGATGTGTCAGGAAGGAACCATCCCCGGAAGGCTAAGAAAATGGTCTCTAAATGCTACCTGGGTGTCCGTGCGCAAGTGACTAAGGTTCTTTCTGCTGTGAAGATTCTGCAGACAAAACCTGGAAGCAGCACCATGCCCCAAAGAACAAAATCTAAGGTAGAAAATTGTTGTAACAGCTAAATATCATATGGATTCACCAGGGGCTTAGCTAAGGCTCATGAAATTTTGTATGCTATTTGGACAATAACCTGGAAAATAATTCCATTCAAGGGAAACAAAAGATCAAGCGGAAATGAGCTGCCTTTGCATCTGAGGGCCAGGCCAGACCGGACTAGCCCGTCAATCTCACTTAGGTTTCCCTCGGCCAATTCGCAGGTCGTCAAGTCCGCCAGCAAACAGGAAGAACTAAACTCTCACGCACATGTCTGTGTTCTGTGGAGAGGAACAGTGCTAACGCAGCCTTAAACAAATTCCTCTAGGTTACTTCGTTTCTGAAGCAAAGATGCAAATAGAACATCTATCTTTCCCAACAGAGGAAAGAAAAGAGGAGAAAAAGGCTGCCTCTTTTAAGCCAGGTCCCCTTAGGCTGGATTTTGCACAAGTCTGTCTTTTCAGTTTGATGATCTGTCCTTTGACTTGCGAAACATTCAGATTTCATGCCTTTCTCCATTTTCTACCCATAAGCCAAGGTTTACTCAGGCAATATTTCTATTTTAATTGATTCACAGCTTTATAACAGAGCCTGACTTTCTACCTACATAAGAGACCATCTGAATCCTGTAAAAGAATCCCTAAACCTACAGATACACGCTAGAAAATCAAAGTTGCCAACTTTTCATCGCAACTGGCACAGGGACACATACAAAGAGCAAGATCTCTTCTAACGTTTCCTCAAATTGCTGTGTTTTTTTCTGATGTGTATTGGTACTAGCTATTAGGTCTGCCAATAAAATAGCCACCAGGAATTTAATTATTGTATCTTTAACACATCACCCCAAATGGCACAATCCTCTCTGCAGGCCCATCCTTAACGTTGTTACTTGCTATCACTGTCTCTTGTCTCTTGTCAAATCCAATTGTTATCTGCACAAATTGTCAGCTCTAAATGTGAAACTGTCTCAAAATTTCCACATCCACCTTGCTTTTTAATAGGGCAGCCACAACCAACAAAAACCTGTTTGGGTACAGACCCTGATATGTTGTGACTCTGTCCTATGATACAGTCTCAAAGCTGCAACCACATCCATCCACAGAAAACAACAAGAGCTATTTTAATAAAAATGTAACTAAATAAATGGCTTCTAAGGCTGAAGCTTTTACCACCAACAGTCAGTTGCTTTGAAAGCTTTACAGAACTTTTATTAAACCTATTCTCAAAGTTTTAAATGGGCATACCCATCAATAGACTGTGGATGAAATATTGAGATTATCTGAAAAAGCAATAGCTGATAAATCATACTATTTTAATTTTTAGCTAATGAGGTATGCTTTGGTGATTAAATGGTCAAACTTTCATTTAATATACTTGGAATATCCTGGAGAGTCACACATTTCAAATAAGACTATAATTTCGCTTAAATTTTACATTTCCTTTGCAAGTAAATAATGACAAAAATACTGCAGAAATCCTTACTTTTCAAAATATATCTATCACAGTTTTGTAGGGTAAAAAATTTTCACATTGCTTATAGGTTTAAAACTGCATCAATTTTTATACTTATTTATAGATTTAATAGTACATAAAATACATTAGGTAACTTTTTCTATGTAAAAACTCACATGGAATAAAATGGTTCTAGATTCAACAGTTACTTGCAGTTCTAAAAGAATACCAGCTTAAAAGAAATGTTTATCAATTATTTTGGAGTCCCATCTGAGCATCAGAGAAAATAGATTCTCTATCTTAACAAAAAAGTAAGTACACTCTTCGTAAACAAATTTGAGAATTAGAATTTATATTAACATTAGACTCAGAAATATGCAGTTCAACAGCCAATTTGTATAATAGCTACTTTGAAAAGGACATTAATGATGGGAAAAAATGCAAATCTGGGTATTGGCATATCTTAAAAGGATGTAATTATTTTCAATACATTAATAACTATTTTTGAGCCTCTTGTCATGTGCCAGGCACTGGGTGAGGTATTTTATAAGGCTGTCCCATTGCTAGGCCATTTTAGGATGAAATATCTGAGACAAATATTAGTCCTTTTCTTTGGATCAGAATGAAAAACTGGTAATTTCCCCACTCTTCTAAAAATTGTAACTAAACTTAGTAACATAAACATTTATGTACAGAATAAACATTTTGAAAGGCCGAGCGTTTATGCTTTATCCATTAGAATCACATACTTTGACTTTTAAGAGTTGGAGAAGTGATTCGGCCTGATTAGACTGTTTTCAAGGTAAATCCATAATTTGGGGAGCCTCACATACATCACACATATGGAGACATGCATGCATCCCACAATAATACACTGGGATGAATCCGTCATTCTCTGGGGTTTTCTCCTTCCTACTCAAGCTTCAAATCAAAATCAAAGGGTGGAGAAGTGACAAAAGTGTTCCTCTATGTTTCATATTTTAAAAATTTAAGAATTTTGAAGATGAATTTCCTATAAAGACGAAATAGGCGGATGCATATCTTGGGAATTTTAAAGCTGCATTTTAGTTGTAGTATTGATTTGCACAATATCTATATATAAAACAAAGTGTAGGATTCAGGGAAAAAAAAAAGGGGAGGTGCTTTCTTTGAAGTGGAGTCCATAGCAGTCTCAGGGCCCGGAGGAGCTCTGAGTCCAGTCCTCCTTGTGTGGCAGGGACAATGAAGGACAGGCAGGCTCTGTGGCCAGACCACTGTCATATCCACAATAGAACCTGTACTTGATATCAGGTTTTCTACCTTTGACTCTAAAGTTCTTTCTTCCATAGGATTCACTCTCTTCCTGAAGGATCATGTAATTGAGGAAAAAATGAGACTCGAGGTTCTTCCATTAACAACTGCCTCCATTTTTCTCACGTGCTTTGTCCTGTAAACACTGTCAAAGTCTGTTTAGAAGAACAGCCAGGAAAACTAGTTGGCTATACGAGATCTGTCCCTAAAGTATTGACTGCGAAAACTGTTTAAATTATATTGACATTGGCTCGATGCTTTTGGGACAGGCCTTGTAAAAATAGACCTATAAAGTAACCATCCTTAAGTTTAATTCCTCTGCAGTTATGGATAAACCAGTATTTGTAAGCCTTATATCTTAATATATTTCTATTATAAAGAAAGAGGTCTTTTTCAAATGTATGCTTCTGATAGAATTATTATCCATGACATACATACATACATACTGTACATACATACATACATGCATACATACATACATTCTTCTTGTCCAAAAACATATGAGCTATTTGGTAAAAGTACAGAAACTATCTTGAATAAGTAAGTTTAGTTTATCTTATGACTTGTTTGAAATAATTCTTTAAATTGGCCGTATTTGCTCCTGGCAATAAAAATGGACCTCAAACAATTAATTTTCATTCATGTGGTGAATAAAATTTTAAAAATACTATTGCAAAAGCCCTGGCTGGTAGCACAGTGGTTAAGGCGCCGGCCTGCGAACCCAAAAGTCGCAGGTTCGATTCCCCAGCCAGGGCACAGAACCAGGTTGCAAGCCAGGTCTCCAGTCAGGTCCGTAGCTGGAGGCAGGTGAAAGGCAACCATACATTGATTCTTCTCTCCCTCTCTGCCTCTTTCCCTTCCCCTCTCTCTGGAAATAATAAATAAAATCTTTAAAAAAAATACTATTGCAAGAAATATCAATTTTCCAATTAAATGATATCATTGTTTCTAAAATGAATGTTTTTAGAAACAGTGTCTTACTTAGCACACAATTTATTCAAGTTTAACAATAGATACTACTTTCAAATTATGCAAATTTGTCATTATTTTAATATAACTTAACAACTTGTTCAATAAGTGGATTATGATATTAACTGTATTTTAATCAGGTACATAGTATTAATAAACAGATTATAGCAATATAAGGCATTTTTAGTTTAAAATTTAATTTAGATTTGTATCGATTGGATATCCATAATGTAGTCATAAGCTAAATGTAATAAGCTTTATTTAAAAATCCTAGTGTATTCTTGGTATTTTTTAAAACTTTGGTTCTAGGTGGCATATGTATAAATTTTCAATACTGTTGATTATTACTGAGGCTCAAAGGGCATATCCACAAACACAACAAATGAAAAGGGCTGGCTTTACACACGTGGAGGTGGCAGAATAACTGTCATTGATTCGAAAATCAGGTTGTCTTACTTAGCTCTCATCATTAACCAGAATATAAAAGAACCCAGAACTCAAACGATGTAAGTAGTCACCCTATTGTATTCTGGACAATACAAATATTAGCAATACGTGGCTGCACTGTTAAAACAGCACTCAGCAAACCCTTAAAATTTCATCACATCCCTTTTTTAATTTAGGATTTTGGATGAATTAAAATGTTTCCCCTTTTCAAAAACTTATAATATATACTCATGCAAATTGCTCTATAGGTTGAAATTCGGGAGTTATAAGTCATGATTTAAGGTATAGGAGGTAACAGTAAAATCTCCAAACATTTAAGAACCGAATTGAATACGAAACTCTTTGTTTCAAACCTATTTCGTATTTAAGGTGATAGACGCAGAGCTACTACTAACTACATGTCATAGCTAAATACGGTAATAATAAAGTCCTTAAGTACTGTCATGCATATCTTTAATTTTAATTTAAAAATGTCAGCAAAATAAAATGTCTTTCAAGTGTTGAGTCTGATAGGCAGCTTATGCTGCTGTCCTGGCTGGGTAAGAACATCATCCTGTCACTTTGGCAATACGACGATAGCTGAAACTGGACATTATTGCAAAGCCGGCGAAGAATCGCAATGGCCTGACTGTCTTCCACCTTCTCCCTCCTTCTTGCTTACACAGAACATTCCCCAACATACCCATCATCCCATCTAGACAAAACAATGTCTATTTTTATACCTGAAAAGTTACCATCACCAAGGTGTAAGATAATAAGAAAGAAAGGATGGTGCGGTTTTGGGAAATTTCCATCCATCAAAATGTTATTTCCTCATTGCACCTGTCTGCCTGGACATTCACCGGTGGTCTGTTCAGGTTCTAGATTGACATGCAATGAGTGACACTAAGAACCACATCACTGTGGGGCTGACAGTGAGCTGGGAGAGGTCCTGGCTCCAGAATGTGATTCTTTCCTTAAAAATATCTGTCATCAGAATGATCTGTCCAACACATATATTTTTTATAATATTCAAAACATATTTTTGTTTACATCACTGGTGCTGAGTACCGCCATTCCTTGCTGTTCTATCCGAGCACAAACATCAGGACAATATTCACAAACACAAGTAACAGAATCAGCCAATTTTTTGTAACAAGGCACAGTTTCCATCCACCCAGCACCTTATCTGAGATTCAATAGGAAACCATCAACCAAAGTGATGTTTCCTACACATATTAGTGAACACCACAGAATCAACTTGAATGTTTGTAGAATTCTATACATTTCAGTGGGGTATCTAAACTTTTCCACCTAAACTATAAAGTGTGTCCATAAAAATGAGTACTTTGGTAGATAGATTTCACTACAGTGAAAATAGTAGACAAAAGCAATTTCGGTAAGTTTCCTCTCTTCCTCTCCTTGGTACCTTAAGTACTACCACTCAATGAATAGTCTATGCAGTCTAGGCCCCTTTCAAGTCGAAATGCCATCAATGTTGTAAAGCAAACCAAATTTGAGAAAAGGGATGCATACTCTGCCAGTATCTGGACAACAACTGGAAAACAATCCAACAGTGATTTGTACTTAAAGCCCCCCAGATCTCGCACGATCACACATGATCACCCTTGTATGCCTTCAGTGGTGTCTATGAATACTGGCAGACAAAACTGATAACAGTAATGGTGATGTTATTTAAAACCCTATTTTCTGAGCAGGGGAGGAAAGCTGCCTTATAACAATCACAATTAACTATAGTTCCAATATAATAAACTTTGAGAGGTTTTTTTCCCTCTCCTAATCTAGAAAGGCCCACGCTGGGGGGGAAAAACACCTCTTTTTTTTTTTTTTTCCTTTTCTTTTCAAATTTAGACAGGAACCAGCTCAGCCAGACTGACACCTAATGGAAAGTTTTATAAGAAAATAATTCTGCAAAGGAAAGAAAGCAACAAGGTAAGTATTTAAACCATCTGATCCAAGGAATGAAGCTCTTTTCACTGACCAGAAGATCGGCTCACTAGCACGTACGCCTCACCGGCTCTAAAAACTAACAGTAATCATTTGGGGAGCCCAGTAAGAGGCTAAAATTCCCGTGACAAAGAACCGAATGAAACAGCTTATTTTTCCGAAGTGCTCCCTTATTCTCTCAACAAATGCGGGAGTCTTACAGCTTTCATTTCTCGAAAACGCCAGCCCACGGTCCCCAGCCCCTTCCCACCTTCCGCATCTTGCCCGCTTCTTTAACCGGCCAACCAACCAACGACAGGCGTGAGGCCAACTGTCGAATGATCACCTAGTTACCAGATCGGGTAGCTTCTTTACTCTAATTTCCCAATAAAACAACACCACCAGCAGACATAATGAATTTTGTTAAGCACATACGGAGCAGGCACGATACTTCAAAGCCCTTAATCACCAAAGGATGCGCCGCTAGAGAAAGGTCATGCGTGGAACGGTGAGGGTGAGGGCAGGCGTCGCCACGTCTCAGCTCGTGACACAATGCCTGGTGCAAAGACCTGCGGACTATCTTTTCTACTTGAACTCATTCTCCAGTGGACTCGCCCGGGGAGCTTTCAGGATGGACCCCACTCACTTCCCTTGCCAATGACCTTCCGTGAGCGCAAATGCTCCAAGTGTAGCTCCCCCACGGGTCCTTGTGGGGTCAGACTCCCTGTGGCGGAAATAGAGCCAAGGCGAGGGGTGGCGTGGGGAACCCCTGGCTGGGAATCCGAGGCCCCGGAAGAAAGGCCAGACTCTGAGATGCTCGCTGGGGAAACGTGAGCCTGCGCCTGCTTCCTCAGAGGCGCCTGGCTCAGCATCTCCAGGGCTCTGAGCTGCCCTGGTGGGCCCGGCACGTGGCCCCTGGAGTGGCCAGTCCCCCAGCGGGAAAAGGAGGCTGGGGCTCAGCGCAGCTCGGAGCTGGCCTGGGAGGGCTTGGAGGGAAAGGACCGGCGGCTTCCCTCTTATTTTCTCCTGCAGCTTCAACTTCTCAGGAATTGTCTTCACAGCCAACAGTCGCGCCACTCAGGGGAGCAACGTGGCCTTAGTATTCCAAGAGGTGGCTTGCGGGGCCAGTGGGACCTCTGGGCGCCTGGGACCCTCTGGTGTCCAGCACTTTCTCCTCCCACCTTTGCAGCCTCCTCCCCTGAGGAGGAGGGGGAGCAGGATGGCCCAGCTGGGGGTCTGCTGCCTGCGGGAGCCAGGAGCTGCGCCTCCCCTGCGCGCGTGCGCGGTGCCTGCCTCGGTGGGTCATCTTTCTAGCTCCATCCCGGGCGCCTCAACTTCTGCCCCGTCCGCTTGTGCCCAGCAGAGCCTGGGTGTGTTTGAGGGGCTGCGTGGGTGGCTTGTTGCTCTTCGCTAAGGAGGGACATGTCCGTGTGGTTTGGCCGTCCGTTAGTATGGGAACAAAAGCTGGAAGGAGGAGGAGGGGCAGCCTCGCTCTTCCTCTCGTCCCTTCTCAGCAGACCCGGGAGCGGAAACCTGCCTCGGGCTGGCTGGTGTCTGGGACTCATCTCCAAGGGACAGACAGGGAAGACAGCGCTGAAGGCAAGTCCCAAAGAAACCGGACGACCGAACAATCACTGCCTGCCCCGCAAGATTCCAGTTCTGGGCCACACGGCCACCAATCCGGTTCCCAGCCTGTTTCTCCACCCCTTCGCGGAGGATCCGAAAAGAGAATCTGGGTTCCTGGAAGGACCGCCACACTTCCAATCTGGAGCTTCCGCAGGGACCCGCGCCCCCCGCCCCCACCCCCACCCCCGCCCCCACCCCGCCCCTCCGCAGCCTGGCAGCCACGTTTGGCTGCAGAACGACCCCGCCGGGGGTGGGGCTCGCGGCACCGCCCCGGGCCTGCGATTTGCGAAGTCACGCGCTCCGACAGCCCAGGGGGCACCTTCGCCCACGACACGCCCTTTCTGCGGAGGCGGCCCCGTTGCGACCCTCTCCCGCTCCTCACTCGCACGCGCGACACAAAATGCTCAAAGCCTTTCCAACTTCAAATACTAGCCGTGTTCGCACCTCTGCCCCAGCAGCTCCACACCGGGAGAGGACCCTGGCAGACGGGGGACCCTGACACTCCCCTCAGGCTCTGCGACCAGCCCCATCCTCTCCCGCTCCGCCCCGCGCCGCGACCCCCGCCCCCTGCGCGCACCCATTGCAAAGACCGCACAGCAGAGGTGCGGGCGCACAGAATCACCAAACACGCGACCCAGAGCGAAAACACTGAGGAAAGGAGAAGATCAAACAAGTGCTACCTTGGCAACCACAGGCGTTCAGAGGCCGGCTGGAGGGCTGGGAGGGCGCCGCCGCCGCCGCCGTTGCCGCTGGTACTCTCCTCGACTACGCGTATTCTTAAGCAATAACAACGTAATCCGTATTATCCACCCAAGAATACCCGTCACCGAAGAGAGTGAGAGGACCGAGCCGCCGCTGCTTCTGACGCCGCCGCTGCTCCTGCCACCGCCACCGCCGCCGCCGCCGCCGCCGCCGCCAGAACTCTGCTGCTGAGCCCGCCCCTGGCTGGGGCTGGGCTGAGCTGACCGGGACCATAAATCCATAACTCGATTTCCCTAAAGAAGGATCCAAAGCTGAGCTCGGCTGCTTCCTGCCCGAATCCAAATGGCTGCTCTAGCTCCAGTTCTGTAAGACAAATCACAGACCAAGCACTTAACACACACGAAGAAGGAGAAAAAGAGGGCTGTCTGCCTTCCCAGTGAGGAAGGAGGTTGTGAGAAGGCTCCTGGGCACAGGACAGGCGTGACAAGGATCCTTTGGTTTACCTGGGGGCTCTCCCAGTGCCTTCTGTCCTTGCTGTGCTGGGTGCCCCCTCCTGTTGCGACCAGCCCACTCTTGGTGCTTTGATGGAGTGTCGTGGCAGCCAGCGAGCCCTGCAAGAGACATGCATAGTTAAGCACACAAATATTACAAGTGTATTTGCCTAGGTGGCTTTAAGAAGAAGTGAGGCACACATAAAGACAGGGTCATGCATGGGTGAAATTTCCAGCCATGTATTTTGGAAACGCATTTTCTTGAGCTCAAGATCACAGAAAATAAACACTAGTTCAATTTACTACCTGAAATCAAATACTTATAGATCTACAAAAATAGGCATCTCTCCTTCGAAGGCCTTAGAGCTATAGAATGTAAGGATTTTTAAAGGGAAAGAAAGCTTCAAAGCTCAAAATAAACTCATTTTCCATAGTATCAGAACTCACTGAGTTTGACAAGCTACTCGAGTTTCTGTGATTTAAGCATCGTTTCGTAGTACCACGATGTGTACTTCCATAGCCCACCTTTTTAATATACAGTATAAATGCATTGCTGTGAACACCTCTGCAGAAAAGCCTTTGAAACTCCATCTTCATAAACATTATTGTAAGAAAAAAAAAAAAACAACAACAACTCATTTGCAAAGTGACTGTAAATTTGGCTGTCAGAGCGAGAATCGATGTGATTTCTTTGATGGTCAATATGGCTCTGCCTGGAAAAGCTTTGTCTGAAGACCCTGCAGTGAATATTCTGATAATAGGGGTTTATTGTTCATTAAAGGAAATGGACAAGTGCAATGCCACTACCCAAGACATGTTTTAGCTCCATTAGAAAGTTCTCAATTTGCTTTTCCCTGTACTTGCAAATCCATGGAAGTACATCCATGGGGACGGAAAAGGGAGGGGATATGGAAACATGGCAAGAGGCATTATGATTCCTCAAATTATGTAAGTGCAACTAGCTCTTCATCAAGGAGCAATTATATAACAGACTCTCTCCCACTACCACAACTCATCTCCAACTGACCTGCTGGCAATTTAAAACACTTAAGTTGTGCTTGCTCCTATGATGTTTTTTCATATATCGCTTCTTCAGACACACCAACTCATCCTTTTCCTCACATGTTACTTACAAACAGAAAACTCAACATGAATTCCAGGTTTTATGAACAGTTGCTTAACATATCATGCCTGCTGCCTAAACTAACTCAAAAGAAAGCAGTATTCCCAAATTAATAGCCTATTTTACAGTATTTCCAGATGACTCTTAAGTTTACCTTGCACAAAAAGACCGATGCCAATTGAACACATTAATAAGTACTATTTCCTACCATTACCTAACATAGCTATAAACTGGAGCTTTTCTCTGGGGATGCTAACCCAGCCCACACAGAAAGAGAGAGAGAGAGAGAGAGAGAGAGAGAGAGAGAGAGAGAGAGAGAGAGAGAGAGAGAGAGAGCTGACAGGTTCTCTTCAGCTTGAACTCCTAGAAACAAAAGCCCTGAGGGAAAGTAATGAAATAGTCTATGAGCAAAGTGTACATAAGCTCCTGAACTCTTTCATTTAAATCTCAGCTAACATTAAAAGGAAAGCAAGAAACACATTATACCGATATTTTGATTAAGTAAATGGAATATTCCTTTTGTATTGAAAAAGATGATCAAGGCGTAGATACACCACACACACACACACACACACACACACACAATACATGGCATATCAGAATCACAACATAAATACCCACACAGCTTTTCAATGCTTTCTGAGTAACCTAATCTCCTTTACTTTTGCTTCCTCACAATTGAAATCACACACACACACACACACACACACACACACTGACCCACAGGCTCACACACGCTGTGAGAAACTAGACCCACGCAGTTGACATGCATTCTTTCCATCCCGGTAGCCAGGGCCAGCCCTCTCCCCACCTACCCCCGTAAGCCACCAGCTTCAGCACCTGGGCGAGTGGACAGCTCTGGCCGGCGCCCCCAGCTGCACCGGGAGCTCGGGGCACAGCTTCCCGGAGCTCCGGCGGGGCAGCCCGACTTCCCGGAACACCATTTCCTCCCAGACCACTGCCGTGGGTGCATATTCAATTCCAATCTCCTTAAGCTGTCGGATCCACCCCCCGCCCCTCCACCCTCCCCCATCTCCACCCTCCACACAAAAACAGAAAAGGGAGGAAGCCCACAGGCAGCAGGGCGTCTGCTGATCAACTTACACTTGGCTTTTGCATATTTAGACACCGCCGGCGAGCAGTGTCGGCGGAGCCTCAGGTCCGCATGAAGTACCTTTGTTCACGGACTCCCGCAAGCCATGTTTATTAGAGCCCACATTGCTCTCGCGCTGTAACTACAGGGGTGTTTTTCGGGCGGGGGGGGGGGCTTCCAGCATTTTCTGATCTCCGGAGGCCACCTCGACTGACTGCCAGGACCCACACTGTCCCACCCTGTCCCCCGCACTCCGAAACCTATCCCAGGCAAACGCTTGGTCATTGGCGACCAACTGTACATAAAGAAACGCGACAAAGCCATGGGTTTGAGGAAATAAGCCAATTAAAGCTACAGCAGAAATGCTTCCCTCTTCCCCCACCCCTCCCCCCAGGCCGCCCCCTCCCCCTGCCCTCCCCTCTCAAGTAGAAAGGGGGACCCACCAAGGAGAGGGGGGAAATCGGGAGGAGGGTAGTTGGTAGTCGCCTCTTACAATCAATGGAAAAACACTATACACATCTTTGCCGAATAAGACTCTCTCCCAGACAAAAAGAAGCACGTTCATCGATGTAAACATAGCCTCCCTCCTCGACACATCCCACATCCTTTACGTTTGCTGAGATTTGCCTTGCGGTATAGCAAAGTAACTGTCACAAATCCGCCTGGATGGAAGCGCTTACCCTCTGAATCCGGCGAACTCCAACTGTGTGCGGAAGCCGGCGTGCTCGCAGGGGCGGCGAGGGAGGCTGGGCGGTGGGCGGTGGGCGGCGGGCGCCGCTCGCCTCCGAGTTCGGCTCCGGTGGTGACAAGCCCTGGGGAGGGACCTCGGTCCTACGCTGGCTGTGCCCCGGTGCCTTCGCGTGGTGGCGGCTGGTTCACGCTTCCCGAAGTCCCAGGCGATCGCCTTCAGCCGATGCGAGCTTCCAGAAAGGAGCGGGGAAGGGGAAAAATCATCTAATGCAATCAAATCGATCTGATCTACACCATCTGTCGCCTGCCACTATACACAAACGTTAAAGCAGGGAAACGGAAAACACGGACAGCGGGCGAGGCTCGGGCTGCAAGAGTTCATTTTTAGCGGAGCATAATTGGGCACGGTCGGCGTCCAGTTACAAACGCTGCCGTGCACCATCCAGTAGTGGACCCCAAACATGCTAATGGTGGATTAATTGAGGAAGATCTGACGTGCAAGCTTCATAGTCTCTTATTCATGACTTCCCAATGGGAAAGGACCAATGCCTTGTGGGACTGTGGTTAACATGCAGTCAAAAAGCTGCTAAGAAAATGGCTGTGTGTTGCCGGCACCTCTCTCTGATGACAAACATATGTCGACTAAAACGGTTTAGTAGAACGGGCGGGCAGGCGGGTGGGGGGAGGGGGGGTTGGAGAATAAAATTTTCCTGGTTGAAGCAACCCGTCTTCTTTCCTTAAAGAAAATCAAAAATAGATACCGTAGCCTTGACCATCGTGGAGGGAAGGGGGTGTTTTAAAAGGTTGTTTCCTTAAAAAAAAAAAAAATCAAGATTAAACTCTGCCATATCAAACAAAGGGAACTTGGGCAGCAATTCTTAATTAAAAGGAATAAAAACGTATTATGTTTTTTCCTTCCCGTGACCCACGCAGATCCACAGTGTGTACAGTATATAGAAACTCAGCCCGGTTAACCCTGCGCGGAATGGCTGAGGGCTGTTGATGCCAGGCACCCCTTTGACTTCTTGAAATCAGCCTGTCTCCTGGGCAAGACATTTTGCATCATTGAGAACGGATATAATGAATGTTAACTGCGATTGCAGTGAGGGGATGGCAATAGTTTTCTTTTTCAATTCTGCAAGGGTCCCCTCCAGCCCAAGTCCCTTTGGTCTGTGTTCAGTCTTTCCTGATCAGTGGAGGAGGCAGGGGTGTAAGGATTGAGAAGGCAGTGGAACCATAAGGAGCTCGGGGTGGGGAAGGTGGGGAGTGTAGATTATCAACAGCCAGTCAATTCTATTTTATTTATAAATTTAAAAAAAACTGGAAACAAGAGGGATCACTTACTATTCGTTAATTACAATATTTAAATATAACATTCAAAATCAATATCGTATATGTGGGAAACACACATATTACAAACAATAGGGGGACTGTGCCCATCCATCTTTAATTGTAAGATTTAGAAAAAGGAATATGAAGTTTATTATCTAGATATGTGAGTGATATCCTTTTATCATCTCTGATAATATTCTACGTTTCCTTTGATCGTGTCATCCACTTGAACACTGAAAACGGTTCAGTTTTATTCTGCTGCTTTTTGGAGAACATAAATTACATCTGTTCATAGTAAACAGTGTTTAGGATAATTCTTGAGATTGCTGAATATGCCTCCTGAAACTTTGATAATCTCTTGAAGAAGGAAAAAAAATCCTCACAGTTATGAATTAAATTAGCCTAAAAATATAGCTTGAAGGCAAATCAAACAATTTACCTGATCTTTTGTTTCAATATACATTAATTAAGCACTCTTTCCAACCTCCACAACATTCCAGGGTCATGTCAGGAACCCACGTCTCAGAGCTCAGCAGCCTTTGTTGTCATCCGCGTCAAGCTACTGCCCCCTGCAGGTCAGGATGGAAATGCAGGCAGAGCTGGGCCTGGTCTTCAGAAAATTCAGGGCGCCTGTCCTCCCAACATTTCAGTAGGGCTGACTTTTGATTTTAAGATAGTTTACATGATGGTTTCAAGTATTTACTTAATAATATCTAGTAAATTTTGGGAAGGAGTTTTAAAAATAGGCGATTTCCGTCTTTCTTCTGAGAATCTTCCTGGGTAAGGCGGACCATCCGCTTTCTTATCACACAGGAAATACCTTGATCCACCTAGTGTAGCTTCTTCAGCTCTTACCCCCTTCCCAGCTAACTCCAGCACAATCCTTATCCCACAGAATCCAGCAAAGCTCAACACAGGAATGCAGCAGAAATGGGATTCTGATTTATCCATAACAAAAACATAATCCTGGGCCATTTGCTGCCTCATGTCCAGTGCTCCTGAGAGGCTCAATGAAGTGCATTCAAATCAAACTCTTTCAGGTGATTCCTCCTGCTGATTCAATGGGGGACAATGGCACCATTTTTCTTGATTGTCAAACGAAACATAATTTCACCTCCATGCTCCGGCCTTCCAACCTCCTGTGCTACAATCAACTTTTCCAAACAGGGCTCCTCGCCAAGATCACATAAATTTAGTGTTGACAGAATATAAATGAAATTGCATCAACTTTCCTACAGTATTAGAGGGTGGAGCAGGTTGATGGGAATGATTTCATAAGGTTTATGGGAAGACTTGTATTTCGGAAGTCATAATATGGCTACTCACACTGGTTTGTATGATGGTATTTCTCGATTATTTGAATACATAGCTCACTCAGCAATGGGATATCATTATGCAATGTATCAATTCTAATCTCAAATTAGCAATCAGCAAGAATTTTACCCAGTCATATGTTGGAAGGATTATTTCCACCTGGTGTTGAAATAGAAACACGTAATGTATTCTGCTATCTTGGAACTACCTGAAATGCTCACAAAGGACTTCGACCAAAGATAATGGCAAACCTCAGGGCTTTCTTGGCGGGTTTTTACCTTAAGCACTGATGCTTTTCCCAGATCCTCTAAAAAAGAAACACAAGATAGGAACTGGGGATGACCGTGCCATAGTTTAAACAAATCTATAAAACAAACAAACAAAAAACAACATAAAACCCGGATTGCGAAGGTCCACCCTTGATTTACTTCCTTTTTAAAGCGTGTTAAATTTCAAAAGGAATTTATAATTTCATCTATAAGTGAAGACCTTTGCCTCCAGGGGTCATTGCCACTCTTGCTCCAAGCAGAGGGGCCTGGGCGAGGCTGTCCAGCAAATAATGGCTCTGCTCCTGCAGCCAGAATAGCGATTGGCCGCCTGCAGCTGACCTTTCCAGTTGTGCCTGGTGGGCTTTTTTTCAAGAATAGGAAGTTCACCTCTCTATACAAATTATATATCACCTATGCAGTATGATGACAAATGACTACGTAGATAGAGAAGCACGTTGCTGTTGAGCCAGAACATTTCAAGTATTTTCATTCAAATGCCCATCCACCAAGTTGCTTTCAATTAGCGCCCAGAAAAGAAACATGGTGTCATTTGACCCGTGTGTGAACGAAGGGGACCGTTTTCCAGGTGTCGCCATACACGATGCAGCAGGCTGCCCTCAAGTGCCCCAGAACACACTTCTATTCCTCTTACTATCACCACTACCGTTTTTAAAGGCTCTAAACAGGGTGGTGGAAACCTTATCACGTTCTGTTACGTGTGGCATCCTGGGTTATTAGACAGTCTTATCCTCAGAAGCGGAATACCAGGCCCTGTTATTCACACGCATTCTATGACTCAACCCAGCTTCCACTTGGCAGCCCGCCAGTGTGCAGGTTCATCCCCAAAGCACGTGCTTCCAGAGGTTTTCAAATGCTAATAGAGTGGGGGTGGAGGAGGGAGCGGTGCGCCGGGGGGGGGGCTTGTGTGATGAGCAGCAACTTTATACAGATTCAAGGCCATCCGCACCGTAGCTGCGGGTGAAGACCACTTGGGTGGGGAGCCCGCCTGGAGAGACCCGTCTCCCGCCTCGGCCAGACTAACAGGCCGGCGGCGGGTCCGGCGCGCGGGGCAGAGGGTCCCGAGACCGCGGGCAGTTCTCGCGGGCGGACCTCGGGGCAACTCTCGTGCGGCGGGTGAGGGCGCCCCGCGGAGGACGGGCGGCCGCCCGGCTCGCTGCGCTCGGACGCCCCGCGCCGCGCGGGCCACGCGCGTGCAGGCTCCGCGGCGGCGCTCAGCCCCGGGCTGGATGTCAGGCGCTGCACGCGGAGCGAAGCCCAGGTGGAAGCGCGTACACGCGACGACGATCACACCCCCGCGTCGGGGCGCCGTCGGCCCGGCGTGGCCGCCCCAGGAGCGCGGGGCTCCTCGGCCAGCCCCTCACGCTCGCGGGGCGCGCTGCCCGGGGCCCCGGGCGACTGTGGACTCGGGACGGAGCGAGGCGGAGGCTGCGACCCGGTCCTTGGCAACGCCTGGCTCCCCCAGCGCGCGGCCACGTTGAGCCGCCGCAGGCAGAGGCGGGCCCGGCGAGCGGCGGGGAGCCCGCCCGGGGCTCACCCCAGTCTGCAGCCGTCCCGCCCTCCGGGTCCCGGGCCGCGCCGGCCAGCCCGCCCCGCGGGAGCCGCGTGGCGCCCGGCAGAGCGAAGGCGCCCCCTCCCGGCCGCACGAGGCAGCGCGGCGACCCGCTCGGGTCCCCTAGGTCCCCTTGGTCTCGAGGGCGCCGCCCGCCCTGGCCGGGCCGGGACCTCCGCGCGTCCCAGCGCTGGGACGAGCGCGCAGCCGGAGCAAACCAAACCCGCCCCCCTCCACTCTCACCTCGCCTGCGTCTCGAAGGTAAGTGCGAGTCCAGCCTCCCCCGCGCCCCTCTCGGACCCTCTGGTCCTCTGGGTGGAGGTCGGGGGAGACAAAAGGGTCACCCCCCCCAAAAAAAAGAAATCATAACTGCCTTGAAAGTACGTTTTGCAAGCGTTAATTTCAAACACACACCCTTGCGCGCGCGCACTGAACCAAAGCAACACTTACCAGTCCGGAAGCTGGTGCTGAAGAGCCTGTGTCTGGAGCATTTCATTAGCGGTGGCAGGAAATGTTCACTGACGTGCCAGGGGGTCAGCCGCGGCGGGGCCTTCTGTGCATGGAAGGGAGGCAGAGGGAGAAAGATGCCCCTTCCTTGGAACCTCCCTCCCAGCCCTGGACAGGACACCTACTTTCAGCCCCAAGTCCCAGCAGGGACAGAGGAGTCCTCACCCTCCTGCAGGGGCCGTTTCCGGGGTGGGGGGGAGGGGGGCTTCCCAGTCCTGCTCCCACCCTCTGCAGCAGGCTGGTGAGGGCACTGTTTATCTGGATAACTCGCCTTGGTTCTGCATGGTATTGAGAAATGGGCGCACCCTTGAAACACGCTGTGTACTTTGAGGGGCAGGCAGGTTTTTCGGTGTCAGTAAAGGTTATTGGAAATCGCAGCATTTCTTCTGCACAGGCAACCCTGAGCTGGACATGGGCGTAATATCTCCCTGTTGTGACTGTATGTCATGTCTGGTGCCTCTGGATGTTGACTGTCTTTGCAGAAGTAGCATAGTTTTACATTTTAAAAATAACTTTTGGCAAATAATAAGTCCAGGTTCGGTAAAGGAGAAGTACCATTTGTACCTATGTTCTTCACCCACTCTCCTGGGGAGAGAGAAAGTATTTTGACTGTCCCCGAGAGAGGACAGGAAAGTAAGGCTTAGAAAGGCTTCCTGAGTTGACCAAGGTGACAACAGGTGGCCATCAGCAGCCTCAGGAGCTGAAAGCAGGCAGAAGACCCATCTTGAGAAATGCTTCTGGGGAGCGCAGGCTGGTAATAAACTGATGTTTTAGGTTTGAGTTTTATTTAGCCTTTCGTAGAATGAGATGAGGGAAGAGTTCTTTTCCTTGAAATAAAACCGTTGTTGCCGTGGAAGTCTTTGTTCCGAAAACTGCGAGTTACCCGTTCCCTATCCCCATTGCCCAGGTGAGGAAACAGAATGAATCCCCTTGGTGACCACAGTGCGGTGCATCGCTAGGCCTTCAAATCAGATTTTCTCAGTCTAGCTCCTGTCTCCATGGCACTTAACCACACTGCCCAAACCCAGAAAGAGCCTTGATTTTTCTCAGAACCCTAGACAGTAAATCATTAACAGCCAGCAGCCTCTATTTCTGGGTGAAGAAGCCTTCTTTCACCTTAATGGTGAATACCTTTTATACTGAAAGAATGCAAATGTAGCAATAGTGCTATTCTCCGTGGTGAATTAAATGACATAAAAATGGCAAAAGACTAAAATAACTCCATCAGCTTTACTTGAAAAGGAGTTAAAGCTGTTAAAAAGATATCTGAAAGGCCCATCTCAGTGCAATTTCAGTCTCCTCCTCTGAAGACCCATCTTCCCTACCCCGAGAAAGTCATTCCACATGACATTTCTGCTAGCTTCTGTTCAAAAATAAAAATAAAGAAAAAGATTTTAACACTCACAGGTGTGGGTGCTTTTCGTCTCCATTCACATTGTGCTGCTTTGCTCAGTGAATGGTTACGGCAAAATATATCAAAACACATCTCTGGAGGGATCACTTGAGGGGCCAAAAGCTATGGTACAGAGAGGGCCTCGTAAAATGGCCTTGGGGTGCCTTTGCTTCCGTGGGGCTGACCCCCGCAGAAAAAACCAGAACTGCCTTACATCGCCGGTTGGACCGTGGCCCGAGTCTCAGCTCTCTCGGTCATTTGTGGGGAGCTGATTTGGCCACATGGCCTCCTGTCCTGTGGAGATCTGTGATTTTTCCCAAAGGGTTGACTTTGGTTATTGTCAGGGTGGGAATGTTCTCCTTACCACCTCTCATGAAAGCGCTAGTGTCCATGGAACTATTATCTTGTAAGGAAGTGTGCTTGTCTTTGTGAATTTGTGCCATAAACACAATCACAACTTGGTAGACTTTAGGCTTTTTAAGATTATCTAGTGTCATCCTTTTATTTTATTAGTGGCTCAATGGATGTCCCAGGGCCATCATTTCTCAAGGACACACTCTTGGAAAGGGGCAGAAGAAGATTGGAACCTGTAGTTTCTGTATTCAGGCTCCAAGGCCTTTGGCCACTTCATCCTTCTAGCATTGGGATTTTCGGAGATTCACTCGCTCATCATGAACTAGCTAGTCTTGAACTAGCTATCAGCATGAACGTGGCAGCCGTGCTAGGCCTTAGGAATTCAATGAAAGGAAAAATAAAACAATTTTTAAGACAGGCTTTCATTTGTTGAAAGTAGTGGTGGACAAAATTAAATGACAGTTTTAACAATGATTATAAAGTCATTAAAAATATATATATCTTTAACGTGTTATACCATGCAAGGCAGACAAAAACATGCTCATTCTTCCCCATTTTCTGGAAAGGAAGTTTGGAAAACTGTTGGTGCCAGGTGTTGAAACTGTTGGTGGGAAATTCACACATGGGCCTAGCAAGCCAGGCCAGCAGTTTGGGGTCCTCTCCGGTGATCTGCTGACGGGCCAGGATGGATTTTTCCCGAATTGTTCTGTGGTTTGGGATTCAGTGTCTGGGAGAAAACAGAGCCTGTGCAGGAACCAGGCAAAGAAGCACCGAAGAGATTCAAGAGGAAAAGAAGGGTGTGGAAATGCACATTTTCCAGTGCGCATCAGCTTGTCCCCCCGATGAACCTCAGGGCTTGGGGCGGGGGAGAGGTCGGCACTGGCTGGAAGTTTAAGGCAGAAGAACCCTCAGGGTCTGTTATACATGTAATTGGTTTTGATGACTAACTCAAGGCCCAATAAAGCAGTAGGAGGATGTAACAGTCGCAACATAGTTCATTTCCTAGTACAATAGCATAATGTCATATTAACAACGTGATCCTATCCTAGTTTGGCTAGTTCCCATTTCCATCGTTCTGTGTGAGTCACGTGACAGGCAGGACTGGCTGAAGTCAATTAGTGGGTGACTGTTCTGTAGTGAGAGCGTCCAGATCCAAGTCACTGTGCGTGAGTTGTTGAGGAACTTCTGCGGGATTGCTCAGTCCTGTCGCCTGGAGGCCAGGGTTGGCCAGGAAGAGATGAGGTTGGATCCTGGGGAGAGTCTCATCTACTTCCTGCTTCCAAGCCGACTCACTCAGACTAGGAGGCCCCTCAGGGAGAGTGGTGGAACTGTGATTTGTACTACCTGTATCCCTGAGATGAGAAGTTGAAGTACAGAAGTCTGAAGCTCCTTCAACTGTGTCGGGCCCTCAGGCCAGCTGATGCGGCTGATGGCTGATAAAAGTAGCAAATGATAAAAGTAAAGGAAAACACGAGACCTGAGACCTTTTTGTTCTGCCTTGAGATCCCAGCGAGCTTATGCAACAATTCTGTTGGGGTTCCAAGTGACGTGGCTGAGGTTATGTTTCTGGAGGGGTGAAAGGGACTTTGTGAACATACTGCTTTTGGAGTCAGGCCTCTGTAGAAGGAAGGGAGGGTGGCAGGATGGGAAGGAGGGGGAAAAATCTCCTTTCAGGTGGAGGTTAAGTAGCTAGAGAAATCTTTAGCCTTCGGGTTTATTTTTCCTTCACTAGATATGTAAGAAGAAATTTTTATGTCTTTACACCGCACTTAAGCAGGCTTTAAACTTCAGGAATAACCTGTTCATTGAAAATAGAGCCATCTCTATTCGAACACACATGGGAAAAAAGAATGACTTTTCCCGCAGTGTATATACCCTTTTCATCGATCCGACGCATCCAAGAAGTTCGGCGGGCAGTGCCCTCATCCGTGCGGCTGCAGCGCTGAATTTGTCTGCAAGACGCATGGTCAACGCTGTTGACCTTTCCGTGAAATGAAGCGTCTTGCAAATTAAACACACGTTCTTGCACATCAAAACTCAGTTACCCTTTGCAGCGTTCGGCCTGCTGCCCCGGGCAGCATCGCGAGTCCGCGAACCGAGGCACCGCGCCCGCTCCCCCCGCCCTGCGAGTGCGCGGCGCCCGGCTGCCCTCGCCGCGACCTCGGACAGCGCCGCGGCTCCTGCCACCTCGTGCCCTTCCTCCCGCGTAACGGCTGGTGCCATGCGCCCAGGCCTGGAAACCAAAGCCGCTGCTCGGACGCGGGTCTTACGACCAGACGCTGGGGATCGGACAGTGAGTGATGGTACCTCGGGAATGGAAAGGAGACTCTGATAAAAGCAGCAACAGCGTGTGTGGATGCCGACTCCGGGCCCTAGTAGCTGCCCACTCTTTTTCCATGCCCACTGGTAATTTGATATTTAGAGCACACCGTGGAGCTGCTTTTCTGTCATTTTCTTACTGTCAAGTCCTCCACATCTTGAAATACATGTCCCTTCTAATTATTTTATGAACGTGAACTCTGACGTCTAGTTTTCCCCCAGCCCTTTATAATGGGCCCTGCCTTTGGGGGAGGTTTTCCCAGAGTGTTTGGGAAACTGGTCAGTTCACAGAGGCTCCCCCACACTGAGGACTGAGGATGGGGAGCCCCTGTCTTGCCTGCATCGGCCTTGCTTGTGAAAGGCCAATTTAAAACTCACCCGTCAGAACTATTTCCAAGAAACAATGGCAAAATGAAACGGAGATAATTAGGATACAGTCTTAATGGAACAGAAGTCAGAGAGAGGTTTTTCAATAAAGCAAAATTGTCGTTAATGACTGTCACTCAATTGTACTGGTGCTCATTAATCTCTCTTTTTTTTTTTTTTCCTGTTTACGTGTGGTTTCCGTAATTGCAATAAAGTCATTTGCTTAGAATGTTGCCGAAGGAGAAATGCTTTCTGCTCCGAGAGGAACCTCAGAATAAAGTTAAGTGAAATCCAGAGTGAGATGAAGGCCTCCCCTCACATTATGGCATTGCCCATATTACGTTTTAAGTTGAGGGATATTTTTTTACTGCCGGTGTTTAGTTCGAAGGTTCAGGCAAATGGCGTGTGGAAGATACTCCTTGTGCAAGGAATCGCTTTGAGGCCCAGAGAGGGTTGCCGCGGACCTCGCGCGGAGGCTCAGGTGCCGTCACACACAGCTTCAGCTTCGAGGAATAAACTATCATCTTGCTTTGTGTTAACCATGCTTTTAAACAAAAAAACAAACAAACAAAAAAAAAAAACAGAAGAAAATAATAAGTGTACAATGCGCAAATACAGAATCTCGTGTTTTAGGTAGATGTTTATAAAAATATTGGCGGTGCGATGCTTGCATGTGGATTGGAGTAAATCTTCACGCGGAAAAATAAAATGCCCTCTCTTGATTTCAAGCAAAGGAATAGCATGGGGACGCTGAGTTCCCCCAAAGACGGCTGACAGTAACTGCTCTTCTTTCCCAGACTCGACAAGACCAAGGCTGGGGACTTGACAAAGTTTTAAGATGGTATTTGCTTTTATACCGGCACAACTTTGGTCTCCTTGTTTAAACGTTTCCCAACTTAACTGGGTACATTTTTCCAGCTATAAAGAAAATCCATGCCACCTGACAAGTTTCAAAAATATTGATTGGAACTTTCACGGCTGTGTAAAATGTACCTGAACTATAGATGTAAGATGTTCCGTCTGAAACAAATTTTTAAAAAATGTCATATGAATCCTTTCGCCATTTGACTTTCACTGGGTTCATGCAAGATAAAGCATTGATTTAACTCTTCATAGAACCAGCCAATGTGTAATGATTTTTACAAGTGATATATATTCGATATAATTCTTTAGATTTATTTTAGAATCTGTCCAATAATGTGCTCCCATTTTATGTATCAATTTCCAAAAAGATAAATGAGGATTTTTCAGAGAATAAGCAGTGCCTCCATGAATGCTGAAGAAAGGGTCAATGTTTCTTTTTTCTTCCTTTCTTTCTTCCTTTTTTTTTCCGTTTGCTAAGTGCCAACGGCTTGTGCTGGACATGTGATGCACCCCAGTGCGTCTCACAGCTGTCCCAGGTGGAGGTGCTCCAAAGGGCCATCTGGTAAAACATAGAATCGGGTTTCCAACCCAGGCAAGGAGCTGCCTCCCACGTCTCATTCACTAAATGGGCCCCGTGTATCTACCAGCCTCGGTACTTGGTAAGCGACAGGCAGCAGTTTCTCTGGCGCCACAGCTGCGCCACCTACCTGAGACAATGCCTGTGGCTAAAATTAGGCCAAGTTAAGTGCAAGTGCATGTAGGTTGGGTCAACCTCAGAATTGGGCCAAGCTTGTATTCGGTGTCCTGTCCTCGCCACGTTGCTACTGTCCCTGGGTCTGGGTCCCATTCCCGTCAACAAACTTCAGGAGAAGGTGCTCTTGCAAACAATGTCAATTTGGCCTGGGCCAGTGGAACCCGGAAAGGAAGCTGAGCTCTAAGGAAACAGCTTCACTGGTACATTGGTTCACTCAGTGCTTCGTTCGTTTGGAAGTATGAAACGGATGTGAAGACCAGAGAATGTGCTGGAAATCATACAGTTCCAGGGAAGGGAACCGAGGGCCCTTGGTAGGCCTCCCGTGTGGGTTCCCCCATACTGTGTGACATTTTGGGTGCCTGCAGGTGAGGCGTGGGCTGTCCAGTATACCGTGGCTTCTCACCATCACTACTGTATTCTCATCTGCCTGGTCCTGCCTGGTTCCCCAGGCCCTTTTCAGTTCATGACTTAAACACATGACATTTTATGAGGATACTGGGTCCAAATAACTTAGATTTCCTCCCCAAGGTCAATACCATCTGTTTCTTTCCAACACCCAGGGCAATGCTTGGTATGTAGGGAGCTCAGTACACGTTTGTTGAATGAAGGAATAAATGAATGAATGAATGTCACTCAGACTCTAACCCAAGAGTCCCTGGTCCCTGTGCACTGTCTGTGGCACCTTATTGCTGAATCTCCACAAGAAGTAGGGCGACATCTCTACCTTGGTGTGCAGGAAATGCGGCTCTATTTTCAGCATATGACTTTTCCTTTTCTATCTAAATCAAGGCCCTAAACGAAAAACCATTCATCCAACGGAGAATCATTCAAAGGTTGCTTTCAAATTGAAATCATGTGAACGTAGCAACTAAATGGACAGTACTTTCCAGGAGACCCAGAAAATCACATTGATTTCCAATTAAGTCCCAATTATTGACGTAGTACACCATCTCCGTCCCTGTGAGGGGACGTAGCAAAGAAGCCCGAGAGAAGAGAGTGTCTTTGCCAGGCTGAGCAAGAATATTTTAGGGGCCTGGAAAACCTTGGGGCTAAACTGTTTTTCTATCCAGACATTCAGAAGGGAAAAAAAAAAAAAGAATAACGGAGCCATGTGTCTCTCTCTCTGATTAATCTAGGCTATACTGGCACCTGGCTGTTTAGAAAACAATTGATTTCTTTAGTCGGCATTCATGTGTCTATTTAGTGTGATATAAGTTGATTCTTCTATTATTATGCAGCGTGTCAGCCTTGACTGCCTGGAGAAGCTTGGGGTGTCCATTGGGGATAATTGTATAAAGTAAGAGGAAATGTGTGACTTTTGATCAGAAATGACAGCATCCTGAGGGCTGTGACCATGTTGCTGTAGATGTGAGAGATACATCAGTTGGGTGCCCAGCAAGTGTAGAAAGTCAAGGCCAGGGCCTCATTGGCCATCACATGAGCATCACACCCTGCTTCCCAGCCTTCAGCAACCCTTATTTTCCAAGAACAGACTTCAACCCTGAGTGCGTGGGTCAAGGCTCGCCATGCTGACTGTGCAGTGAATCCATTTCCCATGAGCTGATGGGTACTTGCTGCTGTCCATGGTGACCTGCGGTTCCCCCAGGATTCGCGGAAGTCTTGTTTTCTGTGTTCTCTTTCAGTGTGTGCGACTGAGACTTTTTCTCATGATCCTCTGGGCAGGCCCATCTCTCACGTGAAACATTATCGCCTGGTCTGTGAAACTCGGTCATTTTGAAGAGCTTGAGGCAGTCATGGTATCCTCCCTCTTACGTTGTCCTGCACCTTTTCTGCTATTAGTGTGGCCTCTGTCACACATGACCTATTTTATGACTGTCACATACATGCCTGCTACTATATCACAGATGTTAGGCATGTGCCTCTGTTCCCTATGTTATAGCCTGAAGGTACATACTTGGCCCCTAAAAAAAGTAAGCTGTATAAGGAAAAGAAGGCATCATATCTTTTTTTAATTATTGCTTCTCATGATAGATTTTAAATAAACATTGGGCCAATCAATCAGTCAATTAATATAATTAGCAAGAAAGGAAAAGAGAAATGATGTCTTTTGAGATATATCCACAGTGCTACCATATTTTTCTGTTTTTCTGAGTTTAAAGTAGTAAGTTTTCTCTTTTAATTTTTTGTTTTTTCTTTTAAAAATGTACACATAATTTATGAAATTTGCACAACAAATATTATATTATCTTTCAAGATGATTATATTCTGGTCACACTGACATTGTTAAAACTCTTTTAAGATCCTCTCTGGCAGAATTGTCTTAAAAGTCAATCTCATTACCTTCTTGCCAGCCTTTACATTTTGGTTTCATTTGCTTTCTGAAAATTGTTTAGTTTGTGTTAAAAGTTTGAAGATTTGCGGCAATTAAAAAAATATCCTAAATTTCAAATAAGGGTTGGTGGTTTTAAAATGTAACAATTTTAAGCCCTGGCTGGTAGCACAGTGGATAAGGCACCGGCCTACGAACCCAGCAGTCACTGGTTCAATTCCCAGCCAGGGCACATGACCAGGTTGCAGGCCAGGTCTCCAACCAGATCCGTAGCTGGGGGCAGGTGAAAGGCAACCATACATTGATGTTTCTCTCCCTCTCTGCCTCTCTCCCTTCCCCTATCTCTGAAAATAATAAATAAAATTAAATAAATTAATTAAACAAAATAAAATGTAACAATTTTACAAATAGTATGATATAATCATTGAAATATTGGTGTTATGTATGTAGGAAGTTAGGAAGTTATTTACATGAAAATTGTTTATTATCTTTTTTTTTTTCTAACCAGTGATGATTTTTCTCTTTATTTAAAAAAATGTTTACAGAGAATTTGAAAGAACAATTCAGTGGACTCCCACATATCCCCTCCATGGTTTCTCAGTTAATAACATTTTGTGAATATTTTCTTTATCTGTTTATGTGTTTCTCTTTCTATGTAGATTGATGGAGCTAGGTAGGTGTGTGTGCTTTATTCCTCAGTTTAGGACTCCTCTTCACCTTTAGAGTCTAAAGTCTTAGACATCCTAGTTTTCTTAGAGGCTGTTTTTGAGTCAGTTTTTCCAGGAACATAGTAGGTCTTTTTAATGTGGGAACCACGTCTTTTTTTAATTTCTAGTACTTTGAATATTTTACATATTGCTTATATTTCATTGTTTTGTTTTCACTTTTCAGGGGATCAAAGTATTTCTCCATGAAACAGTTTATGTCTGTTTTCCATGTAAATTGCATTTTCTCTTCCCACCTTTCTTTGTTTTCCTTGACATGGCTTTGCGCTTGCATTTTCTCAGTATCCTTTACAATCTATTTTTGTTGTTGGATCCGTTCTCCCTGGAGCATCTTGCAATTTAGTTTTTCTTTCTAAGATGGGTTTTGCTTTGTAAAAAAATATTTCTTCCTGGATTTGTAAATTCTCGCTTCATATCTTTAGAAGTTTTTGCTCCTTTCTGTTTTCAAGTTAATAAATTGTGATTTGAGTTATCTAAAAATCTATATCCTTGTGGTAGGGTATTTCATCCAGTTTCCTTCCACTTTACTGTCATTTCACTAATGAGGGTGTAAGCTGACCTATGTTGACTCACATTTTTATTTCCCTTGTTCAGTACTTTTAGATAAATGTTGACATGATTCAGTTGGTTGAAATCATGTTTTAATCATTTGGTTAATTAAGAACCCCACTTTTATTAATTATTAGAACCACGTAGCACCAGGGAAGCATTCGGTCCAAACTGTTGAATGAGTGACTGCCATCCAAAGGTTCACCAGAGGATGCCACCTGAAGTGCCATCTGTCCGAGGCTGTCTCACCTGCTGCCTGTGGCTGGGAGCGGGGGTGGGCAGGGGTGTCGGCGGAGTCTTTCGGACCTGGCTTGGACATAGTACTTCCACTGCCGCCATTTCCTGGGGGGACATCATCCCAGACCAGGCTTGGACATAGTAACAGCCACTGCCATTCCCTGGGGGGCCGCCACCCAGCCACATCTGCACCCCGGGAGGAGGGCGCAGGGGGGCAAGTGGCTTGGCCTGGCCACGCTCCGAGGGCGTTTGCAGAGCAGGCAATCTTCAGGAGGAGTGAATAAGCCTCAAGTGACGACGTGAGGCCTCTGAAACAGGTCCCTCCGAGCAGCGGTGAGAGGACTCAGCAGTGTCCGTCCCAGGCTGGTGTGCGCGTGTCCCAGACAGCGCTGCAACAGGCCAGCTCTGTAAGCCCCCGGGCTGTCCCTGTTCACCGAGATGTAGAAAACTAGAGCAGAAGCTCTTTCTGAGTTTTCCGTGAGGAGCCTAGTGAAGGGCGGCCTGCTGGTTAGGCCCTGCTCACGGCCCCGCGTGCATCCATGGCCCCGCGTGCATCCGTGTACCAGCCGGTCCCGGTTGCCAGCCACTGCCGGCCACACAGCTTTCCACCCGGCCGTGCTGCCAGTTTTCACAAACATCTCCGTCACCGGGACGCCCCTAAGTCCCGTTTCGCACATCACGGATGACGTTACTGCTCAGCAAATGAGCCCTGTGCCTCCGAAATACACGCAGAAGATGAGACAGGGTAGGTCGGCCCCGCAAACGTTGACTTTGACTGGAGAGAATTTATGTCCGCCGCGCTGGCTGAGACAAATGAGACTTCATCACACTTAGTGTTGTCATTCATTTCCTCCTCAAGTTTCTAAATAATAACAAGTCAGGTAAAACGTGAGTCTACTCGAGAGGAAGAGTCCCAGCCCAAGGGATAGAGTCTTCAAATTATTAATTTTTATGAATAAAGAACACATCTGAAAGACATAAAAATGTGCATGCAAGTAGGAAGATGTTAGACTCATCTTAGAAAATCATCATCGGAGTTGGATAATTAGGTGTAATTGTTTGATTTAACAACTGAATTGGTTGGCCAAATGTAATGGATTAATTTGTGGCCAGTCTGCCAGCACTTAGAGTCTTTTAGAAGATGAGGGTGGTTTTTATGCTTAAATGTGTTTTTAGTGGTTGATCTAATCAAAATCAGGTTTTCTCCTAAGGAGGGTAGAGCAGGTCATCACTATCAGGTTCCCAGTATCAGTAGCTTCAGAAAACCCTAGTTTTGGACAACCCGAGAGAAAAACGGATCAATGTAGGTGCCGTAGCAGTAACCACCTTCGACAAGTGCCCACCGTGGGACACGTCCATGGGAAGTCTGGACTTGCTCAGCAAGGATTTTCTGAGCATCTGCGGACACTGAGGATGCAGCAGGGAGGAGCGAGCTGCAGGGCTCTGGGTGTCCGTCCGTCCTGGCGGGTGGGGACAGACACTCGTGTGATAAACACCTAAGTCAGACAGCTTGTGCTGGCGTGATAAGGGCTGTGAAGAGAGCAGAGGTCAGTGAGGGGAACCGGGGTGCTAGGAAGGAGCTGAACATTTTTTAATGTTATTTTCCACTTACAGCGGACATATTGTTTTATATTAGGTATATAGGCTCGTGACCAGACACCTGTATGCGTGGAATGTACAAAGCGACCCCACGATCATTACACTTTTTAATTGAGTGGCCCCGGAGTGACGCACCCATCTGGGGATGAGGACGACGATGGAGAAGAGACGCCATCGGCCCGTAGCTCCTGGCTTCGCCCGTCCCTGGCCAGCCTGGGTCTGCCTCCCTGGCATGTGCAGGGTTTGCTGTCAGCGTCCCCCTCCTAGTCAGACACTGAGCCAGGTCAGGGTGAGCGAGGCCTTTCCACCCGGACGACAGCGCTACCTTTGTGGCACAGGCTGCGGCCACTTCTGAACGCCACGCAAGTCCTCGCCCCACAGGCCGCCCCGGGAAGTTCCCTCCCCGGTGTAGCTCTTTTGGGGGCTTGTAGCTAAAAACACCCAACTCCTCTGAACCTCGTAGCTCCTCTTCTGCCATCTCCTGACTCCCCATGTCTGTACAATTTAAAAATGAAGGGTGGGGATGAAGTGAGTCATGTCGATTGACAGCTATTATGTGACATGTGTTAATGTGCCCATCATATTCCATGTTTTCCCTTCTATACTTAAATATTATTTTGGCAAATGTACACTTACAAACATACACAACATACCACAACATACCACATAGCAGCTTTAAGCTTATTTAAAATAAACGCAAAATACAAAATGTACCCTTATAAAATGAAAATTGAAATGAAGTTTTGAAAACTCTTCTTTTTAATATTTTTAAAATGCAGAGTCTGAGCAGGAATGTTGCTTTAAGAAAAGTACTCATTTTACAAAAATAGAACTTGTGCCTGCGATGTTGCAGTTGCCATGGTTACTACAAATTTGTTACTTAATAGCAGAGCAAATAGATTCATAAACATGCTAATTATATCTGATACATTTTTAAAAACTGTTTTATATGAATATGCATATAGTTTACATAAAAATGAATGTCCCCAGCCAATAATTTTGCAAGTCTGGGAAGGTTTGGCTGTGTTGTCTGTGATGTAGTGTATGACAATCTCGACACAGGATAAAAGAGAAAAAAAAATTTTCAGGCAAATGATTGTATGATTCTTAGGGTTGACAACTGGTTGTTTTTAACGTAAATAATGTAACCATCTCCAGCAGCCGGCTGCTGTGCCGTCCACTTAGTCCTTAGAAAGGTTACTGTTTTGGATTTATAATAATACTCTCTTTGTTCTGTTACTTCATTTAAGGAAATATTAGGAAAGAAGCAGCTAGGACAAAGAAATCATCCTGACTTTGACACGAGTCATGCTGTCGCACGTGGGGGTGAACAAAGATTTTACAACTGTGACTTTCGTTTGAGCATCTGTTACATTTGATGTGTGTGCGCGCTGAACGAGGCAGACGCTCAAGGGCCTGGTCTCTCTTCACTGAACGCAGAGCCCCCAGGTGGTGAGAAGGGAGGAACAGCCCCGGGCAGTCACAGGCCCAGGATGGGACAAGGGGCCCAGGATGGGACCAGGGGCCCGGACGCCCACTGAGTGGGAGCAAGAGGGCAGACTTCCGTGGCGCGGGGGAGGGGCTGACCCTCTCCGGGAAGGACCTTTGCTTGGAGACTGGTGGTCTTGGTCAGGGCCCCGAATGGCTGTGATGAGACAGGGGACGTGCGTGTCTCCAGAGAGCAACAGGGCGCCAGGAGGGTGGAAGGCGTCCGCACTCTCACCCCACTGGAACTGCGTCCAGTTCCCCTGTTATTGCCCTGACTTTCCCTCTGCTGAGGCTCCAGGCACAGATATGAGCCGGGCTCCCGGAGAGCACGCGGGTGACGCGCTAGGTCGCCCGCTTCCTAGCCCAGCGCAGAGAAGTGGGTGGCTGAGGTCCAGAGGCTGGGCATGTCCGGGAGGGTGATGGAGGTGCTGCCCTGGGGCTCGCTGTCACCAGTGACTGAAGCCAGCCGCAGCGAGGTCATAGGCGATGACATCAATGGCATCGTGATTCCGTGGGGCTCAAGGTGATCTTTGATCTTTTACCCACAATGGAAGATTATAACACATACTTGGTGTGATAAACAAGGCCTTTCCATGGCATCAGAGAAAGATCAAGCTAAGCTGAAAATGGTTTCAGTAGCTAGCACTTTATTTTCAGTTTTTTTGTTTTTTGTTTTTTTTTAAAGATGAAATACCTTGTGAACAGAAAGACCAGGCTTCTAAAATCTGTTCTTGTGAAACTAGTATGATTTCTATTGGTTCATGATTCTTTCTTTTGCATAGAACTAAAGAGGACTTTTTTTTTTTTTAATGCTTAATGTGTAGCCTCAAGGTCCATCCTTGTCCCAGGCCATCATGGGACTAAAGCTCTAATTAGAGGCATTAATTTCCCATAAGTTTATGTAAATAACAAGAAGTCAGGAGCCGACTCTTTGGCAGGTGGAATAGTCCGAATCATATTGAGAAAACTGTTTCTTTGTCTTTAAAATAGGGAGTACAAACTATTCTCCTAGCGCATAGATGCTTGAGAGATGTTAGCTCTCAAAAGTTATTCTTTCTACCCTACTAGCTGCAGCGCTTCGCAGGCGGGCGGTCCTGTGATTTACCTGAGACCCGTGTCAGCTGGGAAAGCCTCTCCTCGTCTTCACAGACACCGTTCCAGCGAGGGCCGCTTCCCCTGGGCAGCAGTTCCGGGTCTCCAGCTCTGCCCCGAGCTGAGAGTTGTTGGCCCAGTTTTCATGTTTCCTACTTGACATGCTTCGCAGTGACTTGCTGTGCCCGTGACGTCTGTCCTCTTGGAAGGGGCACTCCTGGGAGCAGGCCCCGGGTGCAGGCCGCCTCTGTCCTCCGTGTCCCCAGGGCTCTGGGGAGGGCTGCCTGGTCCTAGAACACAGGAGTGAGGGGCCCCGAGGTACAGAAACTCAAAGGCCAGAAAGATGAAGATGGGAAAACATCCATGTGGCTGAAGAAATGGCTATAAACAAGAAAACACAAAGTCTCCTAACGTTAATCAATTCCCTCCAGAACCTCCTAGCTCGTAGCCACCCAGCGGTCCCTCAGGCCTGACGGGGGTTTGAGGATCGGACAGCCCCTCCCTCTTCCCTTCCTGGGTACCCGCGTTACAGCAATCGTGCCTCTTCCCCTGGTGTCCTCTGTAGTGCGGCCACCGTGTCCTCATATGCGGGCTGGGCAGGTGTCTTCCCCATGTGCTTACGCAGCAGGGAGTGGCCGCTTGGAGAGGTCCGCGGTCTGTCCTGGGTCACACAGCTCACACGGCTCATCTTCTGTTGAAAAAATGTTTACATTCAGAACCTCTGCTGCCTGTGTAGCCAGCTATAAAATAAGTAGATTCAAGGATGTCTACAGTTGAATTGAATTTTGGACAGTACACAATATATCGTTTTCAGTTTTTTTCTGCCTAAAACATGATGTGAGTGTTAGAGAATGGGAACTCTGAAAGCTCGGGGAGGCGTTTTTATTCAGTTGTTCCTGCGGCGCATTCTTCTGCGTAGAGTTCATTGCCACGGAAAGGGGAAAGTGACTTTGCTCTGAAATAGGAACAAGGGTAGATTCTGTAAGTTCACCTCCAGTGGCAGGTGGGTACATACAAGCCTTACCATTTTGCATTTAGTACGATTGTGGAAGGAACTGTCTCCCTCAGACTTTCTTCAGAACCGTTGTTCTCAGAGAGGTGGCCAATCAAGGCATCTCCCCCTAGGAGCCGAGAGTGGGGGCCTTCTGAGCAGCAGTGTGAAACCAGAGTGTCCATGAATTTAGGTCACTGTCACTAGAGTCACTTAGAAGCATAAACTTGATAGGGGAGGTGACTTAAAAGATTGTCCAGCGAAATCTGTCTGCACAAGAGGGAATGGTGGTCTAGAGAGGTCATCCCTTTTCCCGTGGCTCATGTGTGGCTCGGCCAGGACTTGCCCACAGATGACCTTCTTTCCTTTCAATAGTCTTCTCTTTCTGAGTAGGTATATTCCGTTTTCCACTGCTGTGGAACAAACTGTCCCACACAGTGGTGGCCCAGGAAAGCTGTGGCCACCACTGTGTGGCCACACCGGTGATCTGGTTGCAATGCTCACTTTTCAACCACTAAGAAACCTGTCGTGAATGGGCATAAAGACTGGGCCCCAAGTCGCTAAGGGATGCATGTGTGTAGACAGTGGTATTCGTAAAATGTACGGTTGCTTAGTTTCAATTTCCATTCCACCAAGGGAATGATTCAACATCCTTTAGTTGGAACGACATGTGAAATATGCCTATTCAAACCTAAAATACCGTGGATTGTACCAGTTTGAAGTTTATTAGAAGAAAACTCACGTTAGAGGCAAAGACCATGGATCTTCCTGCACTGGAAGAGGTAGACCATTTTATCTCCTCTTGCAAAGCAGATGTCTAGGATTGGAGTCCTAAGTGTCTTCTTTAGGTCCCATTTCCTTGCTTTCAGAAGGAAAGTGAAGAAGTAGCCTGGGCCTTCCTGCACCCAGATGTTGAGGCAGCAGTTCTGGACTTACTTGTACCTTGTTTCTCAAGACGCATCTTCCAAAGAGGTGGGATCTGGAAAAAGAAAAGAGAGAAGGAAACAGCCCATGATGCTATGACCATAGGGAATTGTTGAAAACTAGAATCCAGCCACTTCTGAGGAAACAAGGAGACATGGTCTCGGGAGGACTGAGGCGGGCACTCGCCGTGTTTCTCATTCGCTCTCCTGGTCCCGTCACGCGTCTGAGGAACAAGATTCCTCACACGTTCCCGGGGACCTATGGGCGCGCGCGGCCGATGGCCCAGCCGAGAAGCGAGCTTGTTTTCGCCCAGCTTTCGGTGGGCCTCAAGGTTGCAACTTCCAATCGCGTAGATCAAGCTTTTGTTACTAAGCCTCTGATGCGCTCTGTGGAGGGTTAATAAAATAGGCCGTTATTTTCCCGAAACAAAAAGCTTAGGGGCTTAAAATAATTATTTTATGTGCTCCTGACCAGACATTTCGGCTGGGAGCACCAGCCTGGTGCCCTGTTTTGGGTTTGAGCTGGTGCCACTCGCACGCGCGCAGAGCAGGGATGCAGCTGCAGCCTGGGTGGCCAAAGGTGGCCACGCGGCGTCAGCTGGTGGCCGGCCTGCCCTCTCTCCCTTGTCCCTGTCATTGCCCAGGGCTGGCCCATGCCTCTCCACTGGTGCCATTTGCTCTCCAAGTGGGTGACAGCGGAGGCACAGGGCCTTTGGAGGCCTAGATTCGGAACTTTGATAAGAAATCCATCACGTTTCCGTGGTCCAAGTGAGTCACAGGACGGGGCCCAAAGAGAAGCAGGGGGAGAAACAGACTTGACTTCCGGGTGGATTCGCAAAGCTGCGTTCAGTGAGGCACGTACGCAGAAATGAGCCTCCATGCCCCTCCTTTTTAGTGCCTGTTTTAGTGGATATGCCACATGGTCTCACCATTCTCTTGCATACCTCGCTTCTTACACAAAATGAGACTTTCAGATGCAGAGAATCTAATTTCTGTTTTACTGCACGTATCTCGTGGGGTCACATAGCGCAATGACAGCCCTTTTCTGATGCAAAACAATGGTGCTACTGATATTTTAAAGCCTTTTTCAGTGGGATCGCTGGACAATTTTACAACTATATATACAAAACAAAGATATTTACTTAGTTATTCCTTTATTCTCCACCCAGAAAGAGGTTGAGGGCAAAACGGGTTCTCTCGTGGGTGTCTGTTAAATGATCTAGAATTGATCTGTGTGCCAACTCGGGCTATTTGCTGCTGTTTTGTTCTCAATTCAATATGTAACATTACTCACAAAGAGCATTACCGGCCCTCTCCCAGATAATCAATCATAAACGAAAGAGAAAAAGACAGTTTTAATGGAATATTGAGAAACAGGAAGTGACTAACTACCATGCGGTGCGCTGGGGGAGGGGAGGGTGCGGGGAGAGCTGTTGGGTTATGGGTCCAGTGTCGCTGCGTCTTCCCTTGTCACTGGACCTCACGGCGCCCTGGGTGCCAGGCCAGGAAGCAGGGTGCGATTAGGGCGCAGCATTCCAGCTTCATGCGTGGCGGCACTGAAGAGCCGAAAATGTTATTTAATCCTTATGGGAATTCTGGTAAATAGTACAACTATACCCATTTTGCAAATTAGGGAACTGAAGGTTGAGAAGGTTAGTCGTTTGTCCAAATACTGACAGACCGAAAATAACAGGTGGGATAAGACTACAGAAAAGCTTGACTCCAAATTTTTATTTTCCCTTTCTTCTCTTACACATAGTCTTTTGATTTGGGGATATTTAACATCATGAGCCCTAATTTCTTCTCCAGTGGCTTGAGTCAAGGGCCATAAATAACAGGTACATGAAGCTGAAATCGTTAAATAAACACAGAGGACGGAACCTGTTGTGACTGATACATGTTCTACCAGAAACATTGATCAGGAAGCATCCTCTAAAGGAGCCGTGGGAATTCTTGCCCCTCCTTTTGGGGTGGATACAACTTGACTGATTTAGTTCACTGTCATAGAGTAACTTCTAGGATCTGTATAGGTTGATAATGAACGTTGATGGATTGTGATTTTGTGATAGTAAATCTTTAAGTTGGCTCTAGAAAGCTCAGGTTTCAGGGTGAAGGGACACGTTAATGTGATTTGAATCAAACCCAGATGTATATATTTTTTCACATTACTTTCTGAAATCAGAGTATTTTCTCATATTTTAACAGTTTTAGGGTCAATTCAAAATACTAAAGATAACAAACTCGTCAAACAGGTGGTATCTCCCTTTTCCCTCTTTTATAGAAGAAGAACCCGAAGCCCACGCATTCCAGCAGTGTTTTCTCTCCCTCGCAGGTAGAATGGACTAGACCCAGGGCTGTCGGAGCAGCCGGGAAACCTGAGACAGGCAGAGGGGGCCTGGCTGTGGGGCGCAGAGCACAGGACGTGGGGATGTGGCGAAGGGGAGCTCATGGTCGTTGATGCGCCAGGCTCAGGGGAACGGATCATACCCCATTTTCTATTCCAACTCTTCTCTTTCCAGTCAATTCTCAATGACATTGGCCCTCTCCTTTCTTACTTGCTAGACTTGCACTGTTTTAGCTTATTTTCCCTACCCGGTGCCTTAGCCAGTGTCTGATGAAGCTCTGCACTCCCTTCCTGGTGCCAGTCTCTTTCCCTGACCAACAAAGCCACATTGGAAGAGCCACTGATGTGGCTCAAACAGGAAAATACACAGCTGGGCGGATCCCTCCTTTCCACATGCGCCAAGTGACAACATATCTGTGCACCTATACAGTATGTTTGTGTACATACATGTATATGTGTGTAGACACATACCTCTATTTGATATTTTCGGAAAGAAAGAAGTTTCTCTTGGGAGATACATATGTGTGTATGTGAGCTCTACACAATGAGTTTTTCACTTTAAAAAACATGTTTCAGGGTTCTCTCCCTGTCCGTGTGCAGACTGCCGTCTTTTGGGGGGTTTGTTTGCTTTTTTAGTAGTTGTATGCTGTCGTGTGTAATGTGTACCATAGTTAGGTTAGCGGTTCTCTTGGCCTGTGTCCAACGTGTGGTGATGACAAGGAACGCGGCAACGATTTCTTTGCTCTGGCACAAGGTTATGAGTCCGCTCTAGAAGTGGACTGAAGAGTCCAGCGTTGGTTGTGTTGATAATCTTGGTGGATATTTCCCAGTGACCTTCCCGAGGGCAGACTCCCCTTCGCATTTCCTGCAGCAGCTCGGGAGAGCGCCTGTTCTCCCGCAGCGTAGACAGCAGGTGTCTTCACGCGCTTCAGCGTGTTTGCCAAGTAGGTAGGTAAGAAGTGACGAGTGAGCCATTTTCCTGTGTGTAAGGATGTTCGCATTATTCCTGTGGCTCAGATCTGCCCAGTCACACCCTTTGCTTCGTTTCCTTTCTTCTCGCTGGTCCTTTCCTTCCCCAGATTGCGAAGCTGTGCGTCTGTCAGCGGGGTCAGTCATTTGTTTCCGGTACCGGTGGACGTGTCTGTCCCCACTTTCCTTTGTTTCTGCATTTCTTTCCGGTGCTTTAAAAAGTGCGGGATAACGTGAAATTTTGTCTTGGTTTCTGGATTTCTGAGTCAGAATTAGAGAGAATCTACTCTCCGAGCTTATAAAGAACTTCATCCATATTTTGGATCCATTTAAGCTTATCGGTAAGGGTCAGAATTTATCTTTTGATGTTCACTCATTCGTTGTAGTAGAGTATGTTTAAAACGTCATCATTTTGTCACTGGTTTGAGATGCCACCTTATAATAAGTGGTGTTTCTTATAATAAATAAAGCTGGACCTTTCTTTGTGCTTTGTTTTGCGTTATTCACGTGTCTGTTTCTCTGTGGGCCAGAGCTTCACCCTTTCAGTTTGGTTAGAGCTACTGAGCTTTTGAAATGTGCAGCAGTGGAAGAATGTATGCTGGGTTGTTATTTTAATTGAAGTTATGGGGGTGATACTGGCTTGCACAACCATTCAGGTCTCCAGAGTGCAGTTCTATAGGATGTCATCTGCACGCACCTTGTGCATACACCACCCCAGGTGGGGGCCCTCCTGTCCCCGTTCCCCCTTTGCACCCCTCCACCTGCTCCCCAGCTCCCCTTCCCTCTGTGTCTGCATCTTTGGGTGAAGAATGTACGTTTTCAGTCTAGTCCCTTCACCTTCTCTCACCCAGACGCTCCCACACCCCTCTGACAGCGGTCAGTCTCTTCCGTGTGTCCAACCTCGGCTTCCATTTTGTTCGTCACTTTGGTTCTTTAGATTCTGCAGATAAGTGAGATCATCTGGTGTTTGTCTTCTCCAACTGGCTTATTTCACTCGGCATAAAAATGTCCAGGTTCACCCATGCTGTCGCAAAGGGACAGAGAGAGGTCCTTCTTCTTTGTGGCCACTTGTGGCCCTGTAATATTCCACTGTGCAATGGACCGCTTTTTCCCACTCACCTCCTGCTGGGCACTTGAGGATACTCTGGATTTCAAAGAGTTCGTTTAAACAAAGATAAAATATCTTCTTAATAACTTACACACTGATGGCCTGTTGAAATGAAAATACTTTGGGTATATTGACTGGAAGAAAATATACTTAAAATTCATCTTAGCAACTTATTTTTACTTTTTAAATCGTGGATAACAATTTTGAAGGCTTTGTGTGTGGCTTCCGTTATATTTCTCTTTGACAGCATTGGTTGTGAGCCTGTGTCGGCATGTTGGATTTAATTCTGTAAAAAGACGTGAAGTGGAGTCTTGGACATGATCACCTCTTTTCTAGGATTTTTGTGTTTCTTGCATGTATGTGCCTCTCAGAAACTAAGTTCTGGGAAAGTAGCACTGTACCCAATGTTATCAGATTCATTTTTGGAATGTAGAAGCATTCTGATTTCAAACTTGTTTAAATATTTGGATTCTTTTATTCTCTACCAGAGATTAATAACCTTAAAAATTTTTGCTGATTGGATTAAAAGTCTCTGCGGTTTATCCCCCAATTTCATAGAGTGAGATAACACATTTGTCTGACAAATATATATTTATGTCAGATAATATCAGTTTTTTTTATCACCATCTGCACTCTGATATATTTTAACAACAATACGAACAGAAATATACATATAAAATTGTGGGTTTACGACAGATATCATCATTAATTTCCACATAGCAAGGTGCTTTTTTGTTAGTGTAGAAAACTTTAGAATATGAAGTTGCATAGCAAGGAAAGCTCTATTTTATGTTTTTGGAAATATTACATTACATGGAGAAGTCTGTTAAAGGATGAAGAAAAGGATGCCAAATTGAATGTAGTTTAAATGATAACTTGAAAGCAAAAAAATCTGGTTTTGATATGAAATGAAATTATGATGTAATATTGCAGTTATTCTTTTATTTTATTTTATTTTATTGTTGTTGTATTACATCCATCCCCTTTTTGCTCCCCTCTGTCCCCCTCCCCACCAACTCATTCCCCACAAAGTCAATCCCACCTGTTGTCCATGTCCATGGTTCCTGTATACTAGGTTCTTGTCTAAGCTGCTCCCATTCTTTGCCTCTACCTCCCCCCTCCCCCCAACCCCATTCCCCCTGACCACTGAAGGCCTATTCCTTGTATTCATATACTTGGTTCTGTTTTGCTTGTTGTTAGTTTTGCTCATTATTGTCCCATAATGGGTGAGATCATATGATATTTGTCCTTTACTGACTGGCTTATTTCACTAAGCATAATACTCTCCAGTTCCATCCATGTTGTTGCAAAGGGTACAAGTTCCTTCTTTCTTTCTGCTATATAGAATTCCATTGTGTAAATGTACCAAAGTTTTTTGATCCAATCATCCACTGATGGGCAC